>WEKX01016341.1:1489251-1560413 GCA_013390025.1 Pitta sordida | reverse complement strand
CCTGACACGGCTCCAGCCGTTCCCTCGTGTCCTGTCACTGGTCACACAGGGCAGAGATCGGAGCTGCCCCTCGGGAAGGAGCTGCAGACCCCAATGAGCTCTTCCCCCCAGACTCCTCTTCTCCAGGCTGAACAACAGAGTGACCTCAGCCGCTTCTCCTATGGCCCCTCCACCACCCTTGCTGCCTCCTTTGGATTCTCTCTAACAAGAGAGTGTCGTGATGGGCGAGGGAGCGGCGGGGCCGCAGGATCCCGCTGGGGCTGCGGGCAGCTCNTGCGGATGGCGCGGGAGGCTGAGCGGGCTGCCGGCCTGGCAAACCTTCCTCCGCCTTCCTCCTCTTCTGCAGGAAATTAGGGCCAAGTGGACTTTCCCAGCGTGGGGTTCGCCCAGTGCGTGGGGGCTGGAGCGGGCACAGAAGAACTCCCGTGGAACTGCATTGAACAGCTGGAAATGCGTGGGGTTGTTGGCAGTGGGTCGCTGGGATGGGTGGCCAAGGAGCCGTGGGGTGCCCGTCCATGGGGACACACAAAGATGGCCAAGTCTCAGAGCTCGGTGTCCAGCTGCTGGGCAGGGGCAGGGAGAGAGCCGGGAGCGGGGAGCAGCTGGTGCTGGGCACAGGGAGGAGGCCAGCGCCATGTCTCAGGTGACAGGAGCAGTTGGGCAGGTTGGCAAATGCTTCCTTGTTCTGTCTTCAGGCAGCTCCTGTGTGTTTACGGGATGGCTGAATGCTCTGCTTCTCCTGCTTCGGAATTAATTCCACATAGGAAGGGCAGCACTCATAGCAGTAGAATTACAAAGTGCGGTCTATAAACTGAAATGATCAGAACCGATATTTTCTCAAGAAATTGTCATTTAGCTAAATTCTACTTAAGTGCTGCAGCAGCTGGCAGCAGGCTATGCAAATAAATGTGCTCATTAAAGTGAGGTGGTTTGGGAGAGCCCAATAAAGTATTAAGGAGAATTTTTTTTTTTTTAAATTAATATATCTACTTTGCTGCGTAAAGTTGTCATGGACAAACAGCAGAATTGGTAATGGGTATATGAGCTGGAATTAGGAAGTCTATAACTAAGTGCAGAATGAAAAGCCTAAGTTTCTACTCCCAGTTCTGTCTGATCCTGAAGAGTTTATTTCCTCTGCCACAGTTTCTCCTGCGCATAAAGTGAGATCTTGTGTCAAGGAGACCAGGCATAAGGCTGAATATTTCTAGCCAAAGAAGGCAAACTGATAGCCTTTAATGGCCTTCCCTGTACCATAATCAGCAAAACCAGGTCCAGGTTAAACTCACATTGGGAATAAGGGATTAGTTCACCCATGACAAAGTTGTTATTATGTAACTGATCAGAGTTAGTGCAGCATTAAAGGTATGTTAAATTAAACACTCCCTAAGATCTCTTGTATATCTTTGGTAGAACCTGCTATGAAAGTGGCAAACGAAGCTTTTGGCTTGAGTGTGTTTCTTTATCTGACAGAGCACTTGTTTGTAAACGGTTATCCTAGTTGCAAACCCGACAAGAATACCAACAGGTATGTTTGTAGTGTGTCACACTTGTAGCTGGCAACATAGATCAGAAGAGATTCTGGTGCAGAAGAGATAAGGGATATACCTTCAATAAATGTAAAGCTTTTCTCCATTAGAATAAGAGCTCTGTTCACACCTAGTCAAAAACATTGCGAATTTTTTTCTGAAGGGTCATGGATTCCTATTAAAGAGACTTTGCAGGAATTCAGTCTTTGATTAAACCTTTACTGTGGAGTTGTTCTGGTTTGCTGGAAGTAAATTATCCTTTTAGATATGGGTTGTAGGGGTGAAATAAAGTGGTCATTGGCCAGATACTTTTGTCACAGGCATTGGATTAATTTTTTTATACATTTTTTTTTATATACATCTCATTTTTACACATTTTTTGTTTATATGATATACTTTTCTTGTTTGCACAGGGATAGAGAAATTTCTCCAGTTTACAGCTCTGCTTTTAAGATAACACTCAGAGATTCCTCTTCATTCCTTTTGGGAATGTTATGCTCTGAATTTATCTTATAGTCCGGTGATTCAGAATGTGGTCTCATCCAAAGCGGTCTGAATTTCCTTTCTTTCTGTGTCTACTGGGGTCTCTAAAGGCCGGCCAAAGCTTTGCTATTTGTCTGCATGTGGCAAGGCCTAATTTGCTGTAGTATTTATTTATTTATTCTTTTTTACAAGCTCCATCCTGGCTTTGCTTTCTGTCCTATACCCATGGGCTCTGCGTGTGCCAAAACCAAAATCATTTCCACAAGAAACCTAATTTCGAATTATTGTCACTCAAAATAGTTGGGTAGTTTGCATTACCAAGAAATGCAGTGTCTTGCAACAGATTATTTGTGGCTCAATTCACTCTTTGATATATGTTTTGGATTTTGCCTTTTTACCCCCATATTCTGCCCTTTTACTCTCTCCTTCTGCAGCTCAGTTTATTCCGTTTCAATACAATTCTTGAGATCAGCTCAGAGAAACATTTTTCAGATGTCGTCAAGTGCGCTGGTAGACCGTGTGCCTTCTAGGGAAACTGGCTAAGTTACTTCTGCTCCAACAGGCCATCTGAAAGCAACCCAAAGCTTTCTTTGCAGAAAACTGTGCCCTAAGTGTTTGCTTCGTGTCTTGACCTGCCCTTGAATGAACAGAACCCAGGCTGGAAAGGCTGCTATTTGTCTAGATTTTTAGAGAGAAGCTACCTGCTTAATTTGTATCTCATTGCTTTGTTTTGCTGCTTCATGCTCAATTTTTATTTCTTCCTCAAATACCACTTTAAACTTAGTTTTCCACTACATAATTGCAAAACTGGTATAAATGACTGATTGAGGAGGGAGGTTCAAGCATATGATCATAGGATACTTGACCCTTTGTTCTATAAGCTGGGCAACTGCTCCAGGCAATCCAAGTCTTAACCCCAGAGAGTTTGACTGATTTAAAGTTTATTGTATTATAATCAGCTAGAGTATTGCAGCAAAGACAGGACTTCTGCCAGGAACAGGACAGAAAAACTCAGATTAAACAACATTAAATGGAGAAGAAATAAAACAAACCCAACCAAACATCCAAACCCAAAACATGTATTTGTGTAAAGCTTTGCTTAAGTTGCAGGTAGCTTAGTTATGGCCTCAGAGAATGACAGAGGCCCTGGCTTTGGGAAGACTACATTGTCTTGATGTGAGTGTGACAGCAGACTGGCAGGAGGGGAGTGGGGATCACTGTCTTGGACTGTGTTGGGCTCTTTACAGCTCTGATGTGAACAGTCTTAACAGGATGAATGTTGTTTCTCCTTGTAGGATTCTCTGCCTTGAGGAGTTTGGGCAGATCATAAAAGTTGCTATAGCTCTGCCCTGTAAAACAAGGATAGTTCTCAAATTCTGCCCTATAAAACAATGATATTTCTCAAAGTCCTGCCATATGAAACCAGGATACTTCTTGAGCACTTCTCAGACAATATTGGTCTGTCTGTGCTGTAATGTTTGGAAGTACATGCTGGCACTGGTATTGACCACCATGTGTGAGAGGCTGTACTTTAATTACAGACATTGAATCACAACAGTGTCCCATTTAGGCATTCCTGAGGTTATTCCTGGTAGTAGTCTCTGGCAAAATTAAGCAAGAGGACACTTCTGCTCTTTGTGGCTGCATGTGTTCCATCTTCAGGACAGTGTATCTCATAGAAACATGGAATAGTTTGGTTTGGAAGCAGTATTAAAGATCATCATATTCCAATCCCTTTCCATGGGCAGGGATACTTTCCACTAGACCAGGTTGCTCAGAGCTCCATCCAGCCTGGTCTTTAACGCTTCCAGGGATGGGGCATCCACAGCTTCTCTTGGCCACCTGTGCCAGTACCTTGCCACCCTCACAATAAAGAATTTCTTCCTAATATCTAACTTAAACCTGCTCTCTTCCAGTTTTGGGGCATTCCCCCTTGTTATGGTATCATTACATGCCCCATCTCCAGAAAATACATGAGGACTTGGCTTCATGGTTTGACTTTGCAGTGTCCAGCACCATCCAGAGAGCACAGATACTCGGAAGGATCAACAGTTATGAAATGTTGATGTTCTAATTCATCAGCTGGTAGTAAACCTGGAGTTTCCTGAGGTTTTTATTTCCATAATTTTTTTAACTGTTAAAGGAATCCATTAACAGCAAATAAACTGTCCCTAGTTCCATTTCTGAGATGACATTGATGCAGGTCTAGGAGGAACTGGCTTAGTCAGACTTTGAATAAGCACCCTGCTAAGAAGGGTTGGGGGTTTTGAGTTTTCTTTTTATTGCAGGGGATAGTCCCCTCCCGCTGTATCTCTTAGCAGGAAGTGTTAATAGGAGTTAAGAAATGCAGAGACCTCTCTCTCTGGGTCAGGAAGAGCATTATCTGTGAACGTCAGGGTTGTTGACTAAAATAGATTATAGGCGTAAATAATACAATGAACTAGTGAGTTGACTTGAGCATTTATCCACCACATGATGCCTTAGAAAGGAGGATGAAGTGCTGCATGTGACTAGTGCTTGATCAAAATAGCCCTGGGTCAAAATACAGACACAAAGTCAGCGTTCTGCTCCAGCCCAGCCATGTGTGTTGACCCTCCCTGCACTCTGAGGCGCCTTGAGGGACGTATTGTCTGATTTGGGATGGACCAGGCAGACCCTGGTGTGGTGTGTGGTGCCTCAGGCATCCAGGCCCAGTGCCACTCCAGCTTCTCTCAGCTGTGCTCACCACAGCTGCCTTCTCTTAACACCAGCATGTTGGTTTGGTGGGAGCAGCACTGGGTCTACAGTGAAAGGTTAATAGCCCTGGTCACAGTTAACTTGGTTTTTTTTTTTTTTTCTTTTCTCATCATGATTCCAGGCAAGACCTGTAGCATCCCTTCCTAATTACAGGGGGTGGCTGAAGTCAGCAAAAGCAACAGGATTTTTTTTTGTGGGTGGAAGATTGTTTTCTGTGCTCAACTGCCCAGCACTTCTACCCTTGCTAAACTGCTTGGGGAGTGTTTCATCTTATTGTTGTGGGACACACTCTCACCGCAGCTTCCACCAAGCTTAGTGTTTGCTTTGAAAACCCAACACAAAATGAACATGGCTGGAAAGGAGAGCCTCTGTTTGCCCAGGAGGGCTGATGTGTCCGGATCCTATCCAGGAGGTCTCCAAAGTTCATGAAACATTTGTGTTCTATAGTTCCTGCCCTGTGCTGGTCCGCTGACTCTGCTGCCTGGTCCCACCTGCTGCATAAAGTGCTTTTCCTTTTTGTGTTGTCATCTCTGATGGTGGCAGAGATCCCACTGAAGTTTGAAAGTGTTTAATGTGTATCGGTTTCCTGATTGAGTCCCAAGGCTTCCCTGCAGAGTTAGCTTGGGTAATTCTAGTATTTATGAAGCCAGGGGGAGTTGTTCGAGTGAGCAAATGTGAGAAAAGAGACCACAGGAAAATAGATTAATGACAAATCAGCTAGGAAATCTGGTGTGGAATGAATTCAGAAAGGGGCGTCAAGGAAAGACCTTTTTGCCTTATCAGTGGCAAACAAATGATTGTAGCAGCTTAGCCAAAAAACAGAAGCAAAAAGAGCTTCCTCCCTTTCCTAAATGAGTAACGTGATTAAGTGAGGGTTGTGGGGATTAATAGATCACTGTGCAACGAGTTCTGCTCCAGGTCCTCTTCAAAGTGTAGCCCAAATAGACTAATTAAGGGCTGAAAGCAAAAGGGTTCTAGTTTCCTATTTCTAAAAATACCTATTCTGCAGTAATTTCTTCAAAGGCTCCGTTATTAACTGTTGTAAGATGAACTCTGTGGAATAAGTTACATTTTCTAATGGAGGGAATGGGGGAGGATGGCTCCTAAGTGGGCCTGGTATGCAGGTAGGATCTTAAATGGAACCTTTGGAACCCCCCCTGCAGATTGCAGGTGAATGCAGAGTGGTAAGGCTGTGCTTAGTTAGTTCTGGCAGGTAGACACAGGTTAGTTTTGGTCTGTGTTTAGGCTTCACAGCATGAGTAAATATTTATTGTAAAAACAATGCATTCTCTTACTTGATAGACTAGACCTCCCTGCGTCACTTTACTGGCAGGTTTTAGCAGAGAAGCGGAATAACAGAGAAGTGGTTTCAAAAGTATTTTCAAGTGTTTGGGTTAAGAGTCCTGCTGTATTGGATATAAAATTGCTTGTTTCAACAACAGCAAAAGAACAAATCACCCTGTGCTCTGCGTGGCATGGCAGCATAGATTGCTCTGAAGATTAGACAGGGGACAACTTTCTCCTTACTTCTGATGCAACCTTAGCCTTCAGAATGGGGAGGAAATGCAAACTGCTCCATCCTAAGGGCTGGGACCTGTTTGTTCAGCCTTGGACTACTGCCCCAAAGCGGTGCTGGGCAGAGGCACGGAGATTCCCACATCAGAGCTGGTCACTGGTTTAAATTTCCTTAACTTTAAGCCTGGAAAAGACCATTGTAGTGGAGATGCAGACACAGGGCTGGAGTCCCAGGCTCTCTGCAATGCTTACACCTCAGTTCCTGGTGCTGTGTAACTCTTTTAAAGGCATCTTGGGGCAAATGTGGTGCTGTTGAATCTGGCACACCTTGCATGATGTGCCAGGGCAAGACTTGGTGGTGAAAGTACATTTATGATGTGCCGACTGCTCAAAGCACTAGCTGTGATTACCAAAAATTAGGGGCTGCTTGCTTGTGCCTGCACCACCTTCTTTCTCATGCTTGGCAGGTACCAGTTTTGTTTTATAAAAGATGAAGGGGAAAATTCGGCGGTTTGTTAACAAAACCATCTACTTTTCTCCCTGAAGGCTGTCCGTACACATCAACACCTTCTTGAATGTATAATCACAGAATTGAATTCATGCATGAGCAGTGTGACCTTCCTAATATTCATGAAAACAGTAGGTGAAAGAAAAAAGAACCTGCACAATTCAAGCTAGAGGCAGAGAATTAGTTGAAAAGCCACACACCAAGTGTTTGTTAATTGAAAGTAAGTGTTAGAAAATAGATCTTTTATAACCATGGGATGTGCAGGTGTATGAGCATCTCCATTTCAAAAAGAAAGTAGAGCTGGCATCTTCAGGAGGAGAGGTGATAGGTACTGTTAGCTTTGAACAGTAGTTGATTATTTTTCATAGCACCTGCCCAGTGTGGAGCCTGAAACTGCTCAGCTGAGACTCAAGGTTGTTGCTGTGGGAGTCCTGAGCTTGGCCTGGTGGCACGGAATGAGAGCAGGCTGTTTGTACCCAGACATCACCGTCCTTTGCTGCTAATCCTGCCTAGAACATTCCCGTGGCTCAGCAGGGCTTAACCTGGGCTTTCTCATCTGAACATGTTCACTAACCCATGGGCTGCTTCAGCTGATTAAGCCCATGTCTCACTTATTGAGCGTGGCAGCTGGAGGATGCAGGGGGCTGCCCTGGATGACAGAGGATTCTGGTTTGTCAGCAGGTAGAAGACTTGACGTTGATCTGGATTGCAGTTGACAAGAGACTCTGCTCCACAGACAGGCACAAACAGTGGCCTTGGAGAGGCAGTGGGAAGGGATGGGGGTTGGGTTTGCAGCCGTCATGTCTCGGGAATTTGAATCAAACAGGGCAGCGATTCAGAGTTGGTGGGAACATCTTCAGCCTCTCCATGTAATACTGTATAAAGGTGATCCTTCCCACCTCTCTGTTTCAGGTCTGGCAAGAGGATTAAGAAGACAAGGAAGTATGACATAATCACCACTCCAGCTGAGCGGGTAGAAATGGCTCCTCTGAACGAAGAAGACGATGAGGATGAAGACTCAACAGTGTTTGATGTGAAATACAGGTACTGCTGCCACCTGTTCTGGTTAGGCTTGTTCACTGGGCTCTTATTAGTTTAGTCAGCTCTTTTATTTCTCTGCAGAGCCATCTTGGCAGAGGTGAGGCAGTCACAGTCTCCCTTCTGTTCTGCCCAAGCACGGTCCCTTTCCTTTACAGCCCCTCTGCCGTTAAGCATTCTCTCTTTCCTTCACAGCCCCTCGGCCTGTTCCCAGCACACAGGGCTCTGTACTCTCCTTGCTCCTGCAATAACCACATGGTTAATAACCCCCAGCCTGTCTGCCCTCTGCTTTCCTCTGCAGAGCACCATGACAGGATCCGTGTGCCCCAAATAGCTGACAGGGTTTAACGGGTTGAACTTCCCCTCTTGGGCAGCTGCTGGCAGTCATTCCTGTGTGCTCACACTGGATGGAGGGCTGTGGATCCAGGGCTGTGCATCCAACGCCGCTTTTCCAGGCGCTGCCATTGCCATGAACCTCAGACGGAATTGTTAATGAATTTCCACCAGCCTCTGGGTTTGTACCAGAGTGCTCCCATGTTGGTCTGTGTCAGAGAGAGGACTGTGGTCCCTCACTGGTGCTGTTAGCAGTTATCCCTTAGCAACAAACTTTCCTTAAATATATTTGTGACATGGGAATAGTGTGACAACCCAAAACTTCTGGTGCCTATTCTGAGCCTGAGATTTATAGTAACCACTCAGCACATAAAGATGCTGCACGTTGATTTATGGCATCAGGATATCTGCATTTCTTATTTTTATTTGCATCAAGTCATCCACGCCACTCAAGTTGCATTCTCATCCAAATAAGGCCTACTCTAAAATCTGTCCCACTTAGGCTGAAATAAGCGGTCCTAATTATAAAAATGCAGACTCTTGACAACTTCTAACTAGGGATTTTACAGTGCTTACTCATGTTGCCTATCTCTTAACTTTGGAAAGAGTATGTGTGCCAACATCTGAACCACACACTTTACTGATCATGTCCAAAATTGCTGTGTTAGTTCTCTATAAAAGTCAGGAAATAGTTGAGAGCCGTGAAACAATGAAGGGTGTGAGTCAAACCTTCATGTGTAAACAATAAGTTCTTGAATTAGAAGACTCCTATCAGTCCTTGCCTGACTGTTGCTGTTCCTTGTAGCTGTCCTGTGTTTGCTCTAATAATTTTAGCTTGTGCAGCTTGTACTTTGGGATTGGGCTTTGTTAAACCTGGCATGCGGAGATCTGTCTTGCCATGGGCTGCTTCTACAGCCCTCGTCTCCTGCTCCTCTTCCTTTTAACTCAGTACTTTCTCTGTGTACTTCTGGAAACTGGATCAGAGGGGTTTTTTCCCTAAGAATAAGAAGATTCTCAGTCATGGCAGTGCTTTGGGATAAGATGCCTAATAGTACAATACTTCATGCACAAAGAGAGCTTGCTGGAAACCATTTGACTCATGAGAACTGTGTTCCTTTATCTACTCTTGTTTCCCTGGAGCTCATGCTGTGCTGATGCTTTCACAAAAGGTGTTGGATTGTCTTGGGTTCCCGAGCAGAGCAAATGACTCTTCACCTTGTGCGGTGCTGTTCAGAGACTCAGGGGGTTTTGGGTCCTTAGCCAGCCAATCCTCTTTTCAGCTGTGGGAATTCCTCTTTTCTGCCATGGTACAACAAGTTTCTGAAGTCCTTGCTGTCTCAGACATACTTTTGTTTGGCTCAAACAAAAACCTCATTTTAGTGGGAGAGATCACCTTACAAACAGCACTTTAGCACTACTGATTTTGGGAAAACGTCTTTGAGGTACCTTTGCTGTAAAAGGTATCAAGGTTCCTTTGTGTGGCTTGGAGACTATAGTCCAAATAGTTCATAAATCCTGCCTCCAGTAAAGAGACTTCTTTGCAAGTTTGAGTTTCTGAGTTTGACCATTGACATTGAACCAGTCAGGAGGTTCTTCATAGGTGCTTGTGTTCAGATGGAAAGGGAGGGAGAGAGCTGCAGAAAGCACAGCTCAGATTTGCCCACAGTAAGTCAAGGACTTCTACCAGGTCTTCTCTTGGGGTTTTTGGCCCAGCCCTCCCCTCCCGTCCAAACTGCCATTGTTGATGTTGAGGGGCTCTAGGCTGGTTTATTTGAAGTCTCCTCCCATCTTTGAAAGATTTGTGCTGGCACTTTCGTCTGTGTTTGGGGGAGTAATTGAGATTCTGTGCTTTCTCTCCATGTAATGCAAACAGCTCTCTAATTAAAAGGCAGTTGGTGTGGAGCAGCAACAGGGGAGAAGTGACGTTTACCTCTCCAATTGTTCTCATACTGTTAATTTTCTTTCCTTTAATGCTTTGTCCTTGTGTGGATTTGTTTCCAATCTTACATGAGGCATCAAAGAACAGCAGACAGTGTAAATTGGGCTGTTGGATGAAGGTCATTACTATTTTTTCCTTTCTTTTTTTTCAGGAGTCTTTAAGGTTTTAGGCTCCCAGTAGATCCCATCTCTGAGTTCCTTTGGGAAGTAGAGCCATGAGAAATAACCACCTTCCTCCTGTAAGGCAGACTAATGAGACCACTTCAAAACGTTACCCAAATGCTTCAAAATGTTACCCAAGCCCTTTCTGTGGATGCAAAAGCCACCCACAGCTGCCTCTGTCAAATTTGGATGCGTGTGTGTGCTGGATCAGATCCCTTGCAGTCTCATTCCAGTAGCAGGGAAGCAGCTCAGGCTGTGGTCTCTCTAATCCCTCAGGCAGTTTCTGTGTGACAAGGGCCTGAAAGGGTAAATCAGAGATTGTCACAGAGCAAAGATGCAAGATCACTTGAACACTAAAGCCTTAAGAAGCTTCATGGAAACCAGTGTTTTCATACAGAGGATGGTTTTCTGTATGTGTTTACTCTGGCATTTGGATAAGAAGTTCAGGAATTGTTCTGAAATTATTACAGGGCTGCACAAAGAAAGCAAACTGAGCATGGAAAGTGTTTGTTTCTTGATTGCCAGTTCAATCTGTGCTGCTGAAGGCCAAAAAGCATCTCTCTCCAATTGATTTCTGGACCATGTGAGCTGTACTGGTCATCATTTTCCAGATGTCAGACCCTTTTTCAAGTTTTATGTTGAGATTACATTTGCTGCACACTTTCAAAGATGAGTTAGTGGAAAGCTAAATCCCGTCCTCCAAGTGTGGTCTTTTTCATCACACAAATAGATCTTGAATTGAAGATTTTCCTCTCCTCTTTGCTCCTTCATCACTTTCAAGAAGGCAAGGGAAATTTGCAGGGGTCCATGATCTCCTTGGTGGAGCTGAGCCATTGATTCATCAGGGAGAATAACCATGTGACTCTCGAGTAGAGAGCAGTGGAGTAAAAGTAGGTTATAGGCAAACATCCCCAACAAACTGATGTCCATCCCCCACCACGGAGCATTCTGCTTGTTTTGGGTAATATGAGAAAAGAGATTAAAACAGCTGCAAAAAGAGCCAGTTTCTGAAAAGGTAAATAAAATTGTTAGCTTGTTAAGCTTATTAACTCTAGCATACCTCTTTGGGGGATTTCTTGTCTGCTTCAATAGGAAACTGCAAACAAGGACTGAATAAATTCCGTGGTGCCTTGCACATGAAAGGCTTTGAAAGCACTTCAGTAATCTGGGATATCAGCAGTGGCTCCTCTCCCTGCTGACTTGCAGCTGTTTGAGGCAGTGAGTCCTTCTCTTGCTTTGCTTGTTGAGCCCAGCTGGGGGAATTTCACAACTGTCCAGAGTCATATGTGCCATGTGACAGCCCAGAGCTGGGGAAGAACTTGGAATTTAAATGCCAGTCCTGATGTCAGGCTCCTAAATAAATACTGATAGAAAGTTTTTCTTGGGCAGATTGAAGCCTTTGTCCATCCTGTTGGCTGGGTGGAATTCCTTGGTTTGTTTTCCCTGTAGATTGTCATTTTTCCCTCCAACAGCAGCAGCACTAGCAGAATGCAGAAGCAGTTTAGGAATGTGTCTTCTAAAGTGCTCTTGAAAGGAGAAAGATTTATGTGTAGGGAGCACTGGCAGGCAGAAGGAAGGGAACAGGAATATTTATTCCACCATCGTGGGTCTAAAGGGCTTTTGGGAGCTTCCAGGATGTTTCAGAGAAAAGATGCACCACATGTAAGGGCGAAATTCTGGAATCATCCCTTTTTCAGGCACTGGTAGCATTGAACTGTGTAGAAACATCTTCATCACAGTTGCAGGGCTCAGCCTTGGATGTGCTCAAGTCTTTTGGGAGTCTCTGTAAAATATGAGAGTTACACTATTGGTACCTTCTCTTTGGCTACATCCTTCCCAGATCCTGACTGCATGTGCAGCTCTGAATGGGACACGGAATTGTCCACTTGTTACAATGAGTTGTTCACTCCCAAGGGAGCAGCTCTAATGGATTTTTTTTTTCTTTGAGTGAAAGCTGCAGGCAATTCTGGGTGATGCCAGGTGAATTGTGCTGGGGTTTATAGCAGCTTATTTTTTTTCCCCCGGCATGCAGAAGTGACAAGTTGTGTATAAATCGAGGGGTGTCATTTATCCTCATCTGAAGGGGTTGCAAATCACCAACACAGGCAGCAGCTCACTATAAATACAACAAATTGCTACAGCTTTGGTGCTGCTGTTAAGGATTTCCCATGGGTCCATGGCAAGGGAGGAAAGAGATGGTGAAAAAGCAGTTTTTGTTTAGTTCTGAGTGCCAGGTTCTTTCCTGATGTGACTGTAACAGTTGTTACAGAGCACAGTGTGTCCTGCTGGCTCATGCAGTCCTACAGGAGGGCTCTCACCTCGTTCTTGGAGTGGAACAAGTTCCTGTTTGGATTTTTTTTGAACCCTGAAGCAGTCAAAGCAGTAGGGTGTCAGGAGGAGCATCCACAGCAAGGAGGATATTCCACATGTGTTGGTTAGTAACGGGCTGCCCTGGTGTGAAAAGAGCTGGGAGGTCCAAGATGCTGTTTTCATGTGCAGTGAAGTATCAGCCTCCCTGTGCACGCTCCCTTCTCTGCTCTGCACAGTGACTTGCCACGGGATCTTTCAGCATCTAGGTTTTGTCTCTTCTAACTAACTCTGCTCTTACCTTCACTTGGTCTAGCTTCTGCCATGGCACTAACAGTGTCACCACAGACATCGACTGCTGGAGGGGGCCGGTGGCAATCCCAGTGAATAATTCTGCCTTTTCCTTTGTGGCTCTTGGGATTTTTTTTTTTACCCCTTGCTTTGCACGTGGGTTCTCCTCTCTGCCTGTGATTTAATTGCAAATCTACAGCTGTACTCATTCTTCCTACTTTCCAGGTAAAGCAGCTCCGTGGAGCGTCGGTGCCCTGCGAGGTCATTCTGCTGTCGAGGGACCTGCTGAACCCATAACTGTGAAAGGGGAGGCTTTCATCTCTGCAGCATTACAACCAAACCAAGCCTCACCTCCTCGAGGTGCTGTTTGTACAGCAGGCTGTGGATCTTCTGACTAAAGCATCACTATTTGGTTCCCTGGTTTCCCAGCTGCTGCATTGGCATGACCAGAGTTCCTCTTTGGAAGCTCGGCCCTCTTGCTTTAGGAGGGGTGAGATGTCACCAAATCATGACAAGATGCAGCCCCATGTTCCAGCTTGCAGCTCCTTATGGTCTAAATAAGTTTTGCAGAAGGAAGAAGACAAGGAAGATTGAACTGAGCTGCCTCAAGGACTTACTTTCTAAAATGCTAATTCCATACTTCAGTCACTGTTAAACTTTGGTCATTGTTCAACAGATCACGTGTTTAAAAAAAAATCAAGAAGTAATTTTGGGCCTTACAGAGGGTGACTTAGGGCTGTAGGTGGTAAAAATGTAAGCCATGCTGAAAATACCACATTATGTTTGGTGTAGGGTTTTGGGGGTGGAGGTGAGAGGTTTTTGGGGGGAAGGGGTGAGAGGTTGATTCATGTAGAAAATATTCTTGACTTGCTACTGATGTTTTTTTTTCAAACAACAATTGCACTAAGCTTTCATGATGACACTCTTGTCCCGAGGAACTCTGATCAGACCACCTTCAATAAATGAGACCACAGGGAAATAGGAAGAATCAGGCATGCTCTAAACTACAGCAGTCTTGGATTAAAGAAGATATATTTTTGTAATTTTCTGCCCTTCCATGGGGAGTAAAATCAGTGTTTTGTACTGTCCTGTGCTGACTGTAACTTGTCCACAATTCATCTATATTACTTTTTTTCTAAGGAAGATAAGTCCTCATGTGGAATGATTGCATTGCAGAGAGAACATGTCTTATTTTTCATGGAAGCTTCATGTAAGTGATCTTATTCTCTATCAAACTGGAAGTTTTCCCTTACTACCTGCTTGAAAAAGCTCATTTAACTCAAGGATGCATTTTTAACCATTGCTCCCTGCTGTGCTTTGTGCTGCAGAGGTCAGAGCTGTGGGATGACACTATGGGAATTAGATTGCTGCATCTGGATGGATTGGGTTTAGGAGACCACAGGCATGTACGCTTTCCAGGCCAGCAGGAGAAAGGGCAAACCTAACTGGGTTAGTTTCTTTACTTTGTGGTTTTCCTTTAAAGTAACCACAGATACAGTTCAGACCTTACTGTTTACTGCACCATTTAAAACCTTTTATTTTTGGTTTTAAAGCTGTCTGGAACCTTGCTTTTCTTGGGAAACGCATCTTTTCCAATTATTTTAGGGTTGTCCCACTGTTTGCTGTTGCAATCCTTCACAAAGACTGCAGAGCTTCGAGCAAAGCCCCAGCCTTGCAGCAGGCTGCCAGTTTGGGGAGGGTTTATTTTTTAAGCCCTGTTGGTGTTAGAAGCTTGCTGAGAACACTAAACTGCTTTGTCATACCATGGCCTGTTCCAGTTCTGTGTAGTTCTCTGGGGTGCTTCAGTAAAAAGAGGTGAAGGGGAATTTTCTTCCTTTCCACCAGACTTGTGCTTTCATCCCAGCAGCTCCCAGACCGCAGTTTGCTTTCCCTGGCCATGACTCAGCAAAGGCTTTGCAGACAGACAGCTCAGCCTGGATGGAAAAATCCCACAGCAGACTGTTGTGTTAATATTAGACATCAATGCAATATAAAATGCTAATTATGTTCATTCATGGAATGAGTTTGAGTCATTCCATGCCACTGTTACTAAGCAATATTTGACATGTCAGCTGCGAGGTGAGGGTGGGCCAGGCAGGTTGTGTTCTGGCTGGCTGGAATTGCAAGGACCAGAGGATGGAAGGACGCTGCAGGTTGAGGTGAGATCTGGGGCTCTTTCCCTGCCTGGGTAAAACAGGTTTGAGACTTAGGCTGGGTGATACTGAAGGAAATATTGTGTATCTTCAGGACTGTAGGACTTTGAAGACTGGGAATTGAACTTCTTGGGCAGAGTGAGCCCTTTTGGAGTCAGAGGAGTGGCAATGGTGAGAGGAGAGAGGGAAGTTAAAAGCTTCTGTTGGCATTTGGAGAAGGAGGGGACAGCGTGAGGTGGCTGCCCTCTCTGTGCTGGCACCATGGCAACGTGTTCATGTCCACTCTCCTGCCATGCTCATTAAACTGAGCATCCGGCGCTCTCAGAGTGGTGGACAGGGAATGAAACCATCTCTGCGCAAAAGAAAGGCAAGACCAAGTTATGTAGGAGAGAGATGAGAGGAAAAGGTGCGTGAAGGGCACTTCTCCCTTCTGAGGGCGAGTCACTTCTTGAAATAAGGAGTTTTTGCTGCAACTTCAGGTCACTGGCTGAGTTAGGCTGGCAAAGGCCATCTGCTCCCCTTGCTTGTGGCTAAAAAAAAATCCCTCCATTTTCACAACATGACCAAATCTGAATGGTGGATGGGGACCGGGTATTTAAGAGGTTGAAGATGGAGGTGCTCAACTGCCATTGGGATGCTCTGGCTCCTCAGGAGGTCCCAAACTGTGTGCCATAAGCTAGAAAATGCTTATAGGGAAACAGCAGCTGCTTGGTGGAAATAAAAGGTCAACCTGACCAGTTGCTCACAGTCATGAAAATAATCTGAATGCTTTGTTTGATACTCAGTTGCTGTTGCAAATGTGATGCAATGTTTACCTCTACAAAACTTGCTGTATGTGGTTTAAAGTGTCTGGTTAAATATTCTATAGCTATATTTAGTTAAGATTTTAAGAGCACTTGATGTGACTCATCTAATAGTATGTATATGAATATTTTTTTAATAGTAGAAATCAGTTTAAAACATAGTTTTAATAATTTGAACTGTGTGGTTCAGGTAGTTCTAAGAGTTCATCTGAGAAGAAACAGCCATTAACCACTACATGAGTGTTTTATGTTAATGTTCTGTGTATCTTACACTGCAGATTTAATTTGATTGTGACTGTAAAGTGTCTTCGTATCTGCTGCTATTTTGTGTTGCATAGTCAAACTTGCTTTGTACAAGAGCATTTTTAGGGGCTTTTTTTTTTGTTACAGAAAATGAAAACAGAAATGTTGTTACAGCTGTCTGCCCGTAGCTCACTCACTGCTCACAGAATCTGCTGCTTCATAGCAGAGGCACAGCAAGTGAATGAGAGGCTTCTCCATTTGTGCATGCTGTGCTGTGGAGGGAAAGCCCTGCACGGAACTGGGGCTGCTTTACTCAACCACAGTTCTGCCACCAGAGATTGCACGTGAGAAGCCAGAAGTCAGTGTGCTACACTTGCCTGCAGAACTAACTACACAGATAGCTTTGTATTTACATTTTTCTCCCTGGAAGTTGCAGAGATATCTGCAAATACTTGTTTAGCACACTAACTTTGTGCTTTCCTAATGTGCTTATCCTTAAACCCAAATTGACGTGCAGGAGTCTACAGGCACTAATGAAGCTTGAACACACAGGCTCTAATTAATTCAAATGTTTTGTTCATAACTGTTCCCTCCAATTCTGTGTGCATGGTATAATCTCTGCAGGGTGGTGGGCTTTGGTTTTTGTTAAGGATTTTTTCTTCTGTTAGATGAGTTTCTGCTGCTGCAGTTTTTATGTGAGGAGGTATGACTATATATTCAGTTTTGTTCAATTGCTTGAACTTTTTTTCAAAAATAATTTGTTGTTGTGACCAAAGCTTCTTTTTAAAGAAAAATGGGCAAGATGGGTTTGAGTGGATTTCTCATGTTTCAGTAGAAACTGCCATCATTAAACATGTTCTTGAAATCCCCGTGTTGTGTTATGTTTAAAGAAGGAACGGGAAAGGAAGGGGCTGTTGCCATTTGTAGTTTGCTCATTAGAGGGCTGCAAATCCCTGTGTCCTGTGGCTCTGAACCAGAGCCTGACAAAGGGAGAAACTGGTTTGAGCAGCATGATAGAAGAATATGTTTAGTCACAAAAATCCCCATCAACCATCAAGAAGCTGGGCTTACCCCTGGGTTCAGAAAGCAAAATCCTGTTCAATAGAGAAGGGATCTCTTTGACTACAACATTGTTGATACCTCAGAGCCCACAGTGTAGGTCTGTTGTGCCAGAATTCAAGCACTATAAAGTGAGCCAAGACGTGTTCCCTCCGTGTGGCAGCCAGGCCACACCACAGCTGTTCAGCAGATTTCATTCCACTTCAGTCTTGCTTCATCAAGTTCCTGTCTCTGAAGCAGTTTTGCCTTGGGGCTTTCAGGGCATGGCAAGATGCTGAAGTGCTGCAGATGAGGACCAGGGCAGTGTGAGGCTGCTGCTTTGTTCTCCATGTTTTAGCACTATGAGGACTGTTTTCCTCCTCTACTAAGGAGTGCAAACACTCCTGGACCCTGGAGCAGCTACAGGACAGACTGATCCAGCACCCTGTGCATGTATCAGTTCCGCCTCTGCCACCTACCACTTGATTTCTCTGCCTTGATGTCTTCATCTCTCCAGGAATTGTCTGTGAGAGTAAATCAGTGCTGCAGACAAGAGGCAGCTGCTGTCCAGCCTGTGCCTTTTAAATTGTGTCCTGCCAGGTCAATCTAATTCAAAATACCCAACAAAATCCTGTTGGGCCTCAGCCCTGAGCCAACTGTTGAGCAGCAAAGCTGCTTGTTTAGGTTTGTATAGGAAGCTGAAGATCTCTCAAGGTGAGCCCCAACCTAACACTGGGCTAAACAGGACAGGCTGCTCTCGGCACAGACTGCAGGAGGGAGGATGCCATGACACAAAAGGCAGCAGCTACAATCACTGGGTGTACCTACCTTTCTGATGAAATCTCAAGTGGAAGGTGAGCAAATGACCAAAAATCTGATATAGATTATTACTTAAGTAAGAGCTGCAGAGCTCAGTTTGATAAATATGATTGCAACGGGACTGTGGGTGGAAAGGACAAGGCTCAGCTTAGCCCTTTCTGAATTTTGACATGGAGAAGCCCAAAACTACAACAAATATTTTCTCAGTCTTCATATACATGTATATGTATATATTTTTTAAATGGATCCCATTATAGGGTTGTTTCTCCAATATTTAGAAGAGTTCTGCATGGGCCAGAGTACAGCACAGCTTCTCCTCTCCTGTGGGTGGCTGTTACCACCCTCATACAAGATGCTGTTCTTATTAGCAGGTCTGTGTGCAAGCGTGAGGTTAACTGAAGAGAGCTAATTCACATTTATAACCCTGGAAAGGGGAAGGAGTGTCTTGCTTGTGTCTCAGTGTCTGATCTCTGGATGCCTTGATACTGATAACTGCAAAATTGTCAGCGATGTGTGGCAAGTGCTATCAGAGAGAGGGAGCTTAACACCAAGATGATTGGAATTATGCCTGACAACAAGCTCTATTAAGAGTGTGAAGCAGGAATAGCTCTAATTGCTTAAGACCGAGTAGTCTGTAACTAGGCTGCATGAAAACATCATTGAAGGTAGTTCATCTCCCTATCAGCTGGCAATTGCCAATCTTGAAGAGGCCAGAAACTCTTCCAGCTCTGGTTTCAAACAGACCTTCACCCCTCTGAGCTCAGCCAGCAAAGCTCCAGGTTGACTTGCTTATCCTGTGACTGTTTACTCGTTTCATGTTAAATGAGCCAAATATAATTCAAAACAGCACTTCTAACTCATGGAAAACAACTCTTCAACTCAAGAAAGCAGCTTGGAAGGGGTGGCCATTGCTTTTAAAGCAAAGACCGAAGGGTCTTAAAAATAAGGATGCAGGTTTTGGTGGCTTAGGAGGCATAAAACTGGGTTTTAGGCTTTTCTCTCTCATCATGCTGATTTCTCATAAGCCATCTTCTTCACTCTCTTCCTTCCACATTGAAGGACTAGTTACCCAGGGGGGCCCAGCTCCCCCAAGCTCCAGGGGGAGAACCCACTTAGGCTTTGGAAAGGAGAGAGAAGGCAGGTCCTGAGGAGCTTAAACAGCTGCTTTAAAGCTTTCACCAGCATGTTTAATCTGTGTTTTGGAAGAGATTGCAATCTTAATTGCCAGCCTTCAAAGGCTGCCAGCCCTGGCTTGAGAACACACTCTTAGCTGTTGCCTGTCGCTGCCCACTCCATCCCTCCAATGATGGAGGGAACCCACTGATCTGAATGTGAAAAAAGGACTCAGATTTCCTGGCCAGGCTTTCAGCTCTGTAGTGTGCAGATGGGGCACTGCTGGTTTGAAAGATGAGGAGGGATAAAGATTAGATGACCTACTGCACCACTTCAGCCAGCATGATTTATTTTAAGGCTTTTCTGCGAAGGGTAACACATATCAACTGTTTAAAGCTCTTCCTGACTCCTCTGGGCTTCTTACAGTGGCTCGCTCTAGATAATTTAATTCAATGTACACGTTGTTATTCTGGCCTAGCGGCAGTTTAGCACCAAATACCTGCCCAGAACCTTTACTAATTTCAAAAGCCAGTTTGAACACCTGACGTGTGCTGGGCAGCATAGAACATCCTTGTGGACTCCTCTGCCAAGTCAAAATGCTATTGAGATAACTGGGAGAGAGACTTGCACCAGGCTGTCGGATCGCAGACACCAAATCCTCTCCTCCAGACTCACTGGCCCTGCTCACAGTGAATCCTCAACTTCGAGTTTCAAATACGTAGCATTTCTTACCAGGTAACAAGACACAAAGGGGCCTGGGTTGATATGACTGGTCTTCATCAGCTCTGATGCCAGTCCAGAATACTCTCTGCACTGCTGTTGAGCAAAAAGAAATTTTTTGTCATCAGTTCCTTGAAGCATCACCTCTAAATCCTTTGCCTCCCCCAGCTATTCCCCCTCTATAAGTTCCTAGACTGTCTGTGCCTCCATACAAACATATTTAGCTGAAGAGAAGCTTTTCTTTATGGACACATTTCTCTTCTTCTGCCCTCAGTTCATAAAGGTTTACGCTCAGATCAAGAACATTTGACATTTCTGCACTTCATTTCTACCTGGCTGTCAGCAGGATTGTCTCAGTAACGCCTTTTGGTTAGTGTCTGAATGTACCTGGCTCTCTCCATCTCCTTGTGTAAGGACTCCTACAGTACAGATCCCAGTGGCATCGAGGCATTTCTCAGGTAAACAGAAAAACACATCCTATTTAGGCAATTTCTCCTGTTTACTTTATGTAATAATTTGAGGGGAGGATCAGACCAGTTTCTCTTGCTGATTGTGCAGCAATGTTCTCAGAGCTCAGCAGTGAGTGTCGTGGTCCTTGCACTTCTTCTCTCCTTCCCTTTTGCCATCCAGCTGCCTCTGATATTTCAGCCACCAAATTCCCAGTTACCTGACCTCCATTCCTAACCACTGCAACCTGCAGCTGCAGATTAGCAATGCTCTTGTGGATAAAGCTGTGGTGAAGGAGAAATAAATCCGTTTATTTGGAACTAATAAGGCAAAATGTTGCTGCAACAACCTACTGATTAGGATGGGTCATGCTAGAAAGGCAGATGTTTTCCAGGACACTGCTGAGATCCTCAGGAGCCACCATTTGCCTTGTCTGATTCAATGAACAAACACACCAAGCCATAGAACTGGATGATCTTTCCAGTCTCCTGTTTACTTTATGATTCTGTTATTCCCTGATTCAAGGTTCCAGTCTGAGCTCCCATAGTTAAGAGGCAGAACTATTTAAGCAATATTAGCATTCCTGAAGCTTGCTAAGCTTAAATAAAACAATAGGACTGCTCAGGATGCTCGCAGACAGGGCGAGGTCCTTGCTGAAGAGCTGCTGTTTATTAAGCTGTTCAAATGAATGACTTTGTCCCTTTGCATATACATAATATTTTTAAAATCACATATTTGCAGCACGTTGTTTGCTGCTGTTCTAGGAAACAAATTATTTGCTTTTAACATAATCACTATCAGAAATAAGTTATTCAGCATTTACTGCTTTAAAGTTAAAAAGAGAGTCTAAATTTCTTTTTAGTTCCTTCCTCTTTTTTATAATAGATATACAAGCTGCAGGGCACACTTTTATGCTCCTGTAGCCAAGATTTTGTAGAATTGACTAATAATCTATTTTGCATATTTATAAACACTTTATTATTTATTAATGGTGCGTTTCAGGAGTAAATTTATAATCCTGCCATGTGATCTCAGCCTTTCAGAGAAAAATGGTTGTTCGTGTCAAAGAGCTGGAAATTAGACATAGTGTAACAAAGAAATGAGTGAGAGCATCTCATTAGTGTGAGAGCAAACAGGCAGGAGCCTCTGTGAGAATGAATACACACACGTAGATGTCAAATACAGAACACAGCACTCAAGATGTATCAATTCCTCCTCTAAACCCACAAGAACATAGCACAGCCCTGCAGCTATGTAAAAGCTCTGTCCCAGAATGTCTCCAAGCTGCCATTACTGCCCTAGGCCACTCCACCTCCAGGTATTTTGAGCTTCAGGACTTTGAAGAGACTCCTGATGTCCTCCTTGGTGGACAGATACAGGTGTCCCATCACCTCCCCACATCCTACCCTGCCTACTGCTGGAAGTCACAGACCAGTCACTCATTTCCAATATCAAAGCTGGCTGTTTGAGGGATTCCCTCTCCACCACAGTGCATCACAAACCCACTCGAAGACAGGTGCCAGGAGCAAATGAGCGCGTGAAGATACTACTATATTAAAAAAACACCTTCTGGGTGCTCAGAACAAATCCTCCGAGCTCGTTTTACTACCTTACCTATCTCTAGGAAGCCCCTGGAGTTCTGTCCTTACCAAGAGTGCTGAGCTCTGCTGATCTTTACAAGCTCTTGGCTACTGAAACATCTCCCAGCCACCTTTCACCACTTGCAATGATTATTCCACTTGTGCCGTTCATCATTTTCTGGTCTGGACCCTCCCTCCCTTGCACCTAAAGCTAAGGTGCTCCTTTCACCCCACTTGTACCCGTCAGACTCAGGTGAAAGAGAAATCCTGATGAAGAAGGCACATGGCAGCTCGTGTAAAGGCATAGCTGTAGGCTGAATGTTTCCTTAGTTATTCAGAGTCACCAAATCACATCCCTTTAAGCACAAGGATGTTGAGGCTCCACCAGTGCTTGCACCATGGCCATACTTTCCCCAGGGCAGTGGGGAACATGCCCTTTTTGGAACTCATGTGTCTAGAACTTGACAATACGAACTGTCAAAGAGCTCCAGTGTTGTGGCATGCATTTCCTACCTGAAATTCCTTCTACTGTGGGAGATGTTTTCTCCTGGCTCCTACCAGCCACAAAATGAATGACACTTGCTTCAGGGGTTATTCAGGCGTTTAACTGTGTGGCTGGGCTTGGCATCGCTGCCTGCTGCACAGCCGACTGCCTTTCTGTGAGATGGACTCACAGCTTGTGCCAACCTGGGCAGCCTGAGCCACAGGAAAGACTCTCAGAGCTCCATCCCCTAACCAGGGCTTCACAAGTCAGACAGGGCACCACCGCCCTGCACAGGGGGCTGCAGAACCTGAAGCTCCCACAAACTCAGGTCAAAAGCCTGGGAACTGCATCTGACTCTTCTCAATCCGAAGCTGGCAAGCAGGAAGTGTGTAGCAAGGTCTTTCTTGGTAAGGGAGAGGTGATTAATGAGTCTGGCTCATAAAAGCTTGGAAAGAGAACTGAGGAGACCTGCCAGGCTCTTCAGCAGCAGAGCAGGCAGCCGGGCACAAGGTGGGTCTGCTCCCGTCACGGGGAGCTGCTGTGCAGTGCGCCCTGCACAGGAGGCATCAAGGCTTTGCCGCTGCTCTGGGGCAAAAGCCTCTGAAAGGTGACATTTTCTCTGCTCATTTTATTTTATTTTTCTGAAAGGAACTCAGAGCATTAGGAGTTTTCTTTGATAGGATTTTCAGATGAAGCGGAGCAAACCGGCTGTGCTTTGCCTTCTGACGGAGAGCAGGTGGGGAAGAGCAGAAGTGGAGGAGAGAAGGTGAATGGAGCTGCAGTTTGGCAGCGTACCCGAATGTAGCAGCATGTCATTAATGCTGTATAATTGTTCCCTGCACCTCCAATAATGTGAAAAGCGTTAGTAATAATAGCAGCCTCATTATGTTCCTGTTTTGATGTGCTGTCTAAAAAGCTGATATCTGAGGAAGGATATGAGGAACACAGAATTTTAGGCTTCCTTTTGGCATTTTGGTTTTGTGCAGAACCTGAGACTACTTCAGTGATGCCTATTGAGAGCAAATACAAATGTGTGCAAACAGAGGAAACCTGAACACGTATCACAAATACTGAGGTTTTTAGCAGGTGGGATGTTAGTCAGTGGTTTCAGTGCTGAGCTTTTGTTCACCTTGTCTTTTAACCCTCCCCAAAAAGCATGAGCTGCTAGGTAAGAGAGCAAGAGCCCTTGATAGAAGCTGCCTTTATTTAGCAGAGGGCAGGGGGATCCTGTTGGCTTATAAGCCTTGTTTGGGTGGAGGAAGGAGGTGCAGAAGACACAGCATATCTTGAAGCAGTGGGGGAAGAATCTGTTCCTACTGCCACGGCTGTTGTGGAGATCAGTTCAGACTCTGTCGCTGCATGCTTTACATGGCAATACATTGAATCATCTGGCTCAATGGCTCCATCTCTGCCCCCGTCACACTCCACTGGCTGACTCTTGTCACTGAGGTGTTTGGAAATGTGGTGTGGGACCTCGGGGCACTCAGGGGCTGTCACAGCTTGGTGTCATTCAGCCTTCATTAGGCTTTGGTGCAGAGTGTACTGACCAGGAGTGAGGGGAGGAGGAAGAGTTCCTGCCAAAAATACAGCCTTAAATACCAAAATCAGGTTCAGCTGTGGCACTGCTGACAAAACACAAGAGTGGGTTTTGTGTGCTGCCAATTCCCAGCCAACAAGTTCTTATTTCATTCTTAGTACATGGATATGTTGTTTTTGTTTTCTGACTTGGCCCACGCAGCGGTAAGAAGCCAGAAGGATGGATCCTGCTCCTGCTTCCACCAACACAAATGTGGAGCTCCCCCACTGCTCTCAAGAGAGTCAGTGCCTTGTGTATACAAGACAAACTGACTTTCTTTTCACTCCAGTGCACAGAGAGGAGACACACTAAAGAGAGGTTTCAGTGGCAGGGGATGGTGGATTGGTGGCTGCACAAAAAATATTGTGAGACGCTGGAGTTTGTCACAACTCAAGCCCCTGTCCTGCCCCAGGCGGTCTGCAATGTTCACAGTGTCAGAGGGCATTTGCCATCACTGCTGCGATGAGTTTTCCTGACACTTGCTGGGGAGCAGAGACTCACTGAGGAGGAAGAACTCAGTGCAGCAGCTGCCTGGAGCGATGGGAGGTGAAAAAATCCTCTTGCACACAAGGCAAGAGGCCAAGCAGAGATTTCACAGTTTGCTGAGACACGGTCTTTGCAATGACCTACATTTGTGCATGATAAATGGGACCTAAACATAACCAAGACATGATGGAGGACCTGGGGAGGGGCAGGAGGGGTGTGTGGTTCCCAGGAAGGCTCTGAGTGGCTGCACTGGTTGAAGCTGGACCCTCGGTGCTGGGATCAGTGCTGCACCAAGTGTGCTGGTCCTGGATCAGCCTGGGGTGCCTCACCTGCTTCCCATCAGCTGATAACAAGATGAAACCAGTGGCAAATACGGCTCTCCCCCAGCATCCTCAGAAAGCTGTTGTTGGCAAGAGGAGCATTGATGGTGATTTGCCCAATGCACCTCAGTCTTGAAATAAATGCGTAGTTCAATAGAGAATTAGGGCTATTTCTGTTCCCTTAGCTCTTCAAGTCATGCTCTATTCCTGATGCCAGGATTTGGAGACATTCCCTGGGTGGACATTGGTGTCCTTTCTGATGTTACTGTGTCACTCAAAAGCCTGCAAGCATATCTAGGTGACCTGAGTGGCTGCTGTGAGCCATTACATGCATTGCCCGGGGTATATGGACACCAGGAATGATGTGGTTTTCCATACACAGTCTCCAGAGGATACAAGGATGCTCCTTCTCTTTCCCCCCTTTTCTCACCCCATTCCTTTTTGTTCAGATTATTTTGCCTTTTCGTTCATTTTTAGCTTGTGGAAGGATTTATTATTAGTAGTCTAGGACTATTTTAAATATCCTCCCCAAACTAGGCATGTAAAGGCTTTTCCTTTTCCCCTGTGCACAAAATCCAGTCAGAATTACTTATATTTTCTCAAGGCTAAAGGTATTCCAAGAGTTGAGGTGACAAGATGGATGGAACAGAGATGAGGTCTGAAAGGATCAGTGGAACTGGCACTTCTGTAAAAGATGGATGAAGCATACAAAGAATTCCCTTATTCACAAAAAGCACCTCTCAGGTGGTTTGTTTTCTCTCACCCATGTGAAGGAAGAAGAAACCTAGAGTGAAAAACTTGCCTCCAATGAAGCCAACAGAAGGAGTGCTGCCAATGGCAGCTGAGGAAGGACTTTTTGGGGGGGCACGAAGATGATCCAAGTGCTGAAGCAACTCTCCTACAGAGACAGGCTGAGAGAACTGGGGTTGTTCAGCCTGGAGAAGAGACAGCTTCATGAAGACCTCAGTGCATCATTTCAGGGGGTTTACAAAGGAGAAAGTGAGGTTTTACACAGGCAGATAGCGACAGGACAAGGGGGAAGGGTTTTAAACTTGAAGAGTAGAGATTTAAATTAGATGTGAGGAAGAAATTCTTCCCTATGAGTGGAATGAGTCACTGGCATGGATTGCCCAGAGAAGCTGTGGCTGCCCCATCCCTGGGAGCGTTCAAGGCGAGGTTGCTTGGAGCTTGGAGCAACCTGGGATAGTGGGAGGTGTCCTCATCCATGGCAGGGGGATTGGAACTAGACGATTCCATGATTGTTGCTGGAGCTGCTGCCGCTGCAGGTGAGTGCACTTTACCAGCCCCATTCAACATATTAGAAAGACAACAGGAATATTAAAACTCCTTTTGTTGTCCATCCTTCTCCTGTAAGGCATAAATACAAACAGTCCTGAGTGAGGAGATGCTTTTACACAGAGACCTGAGTTCACTGTTGGCTTGGGCAGGGCATCACTGCAGCCATGTGTGCAGGACACGGATGGTCTGGGCACCATCTGCTTGGGCACAGTCATAAATTCCCTCCTTGGACACGCAGGCAAACCAGGGCACTCATGTGTGTATTCCAGATTCAACTTGAAGCTAGAAAACATCAACATTGGCAAAATGGGCTTATTTGGAGCTGTGAATGTAGGTCATACTGAAGATAAGTGACCTACATTTCCCAGGTTTGAAACTGTAGAATGAATTAGCAGTTGTGGAGCCCCACAACCATCCTACTGCTGTCCCTGCTGTGGGGGAAATCAGCCTCCAAGGCCCAGAACAGGAGGGAGATGGCCTATTTTAGGGAAAACTGAGGTGCTCCAGGCTGGCTTGGAAATACAGTTTGTAAGCCAGTGTTGTGTTTATGTTGGAAGGGTCCTGGCGCAGCCATGGGGTGAGGAATCAGGGGTGTTGGTGGGAGATGTCCATCTCATCCTTTCAGCGACAGGCAAATGAGGGTTATTTGTGTTATTTAATAGTACTTTATTGTGTTTTATGTAATGTCATTTCCTAATTAATTTGAACATCTCAGTGGACAGCTATTTACACACTTCTCTGCACATCCTGCCAACTGCAAGGTCTTTAGTTTGGGGTTTGGAAGTGAGAAATAAGAATGGACCCAAAAGCTGGAACTGCAGAAAAAACCCACTCTTTGTAGGCATACAAGGCTCAGAGGAGGAACATGGGTTTTGCAGAGGGGTGCTCTGCTTGTAAGGGCATCCATGAGAGCCAAAGCTACCAAAGCTGCCATACCTAGTCCAAACACATCCTCCTGAGTGCGTGTTTAATGCTGGAGAGCTGGAGCACTCGGGATTTCAGGCTGTGTGGAGGTCAGGAGGCAAGGTACAAACAGTTTCCTGGCAGGTTTGGGCAATTAGCAACCCTTTTTGAGTCCCCAGCAGCATGTGTGCTGCTACCTCTGTGCAACCTGTGTAGTTTCATCCAGCTTTTTAGCATTTACAACTGCCAAAGCCTTAGCAGGGTATCAAGTGTTAAATCCCCTGTTCACCTGCCTTGACGTTAACTGAAGAATTATTAGTATAATAAACATTTAGCTTGTTTTTTTTAAAACCTCAGTGCAGAACATTTTGTAGAATTTGACTGCAAATCCGAACCCTGTGGCTTTTGTCAAAACACTAAATACTGAATTCTCGCCTTGCCTCCCTCCCGACATCATTAATGATAATAATCATCCCCCACAGCTGCTAATCCTCTTTGCAAAACGCTCTGTCCTGCATATTCTGCAGTCATTTATATCAATTAGATATGACCATGGAAACGACCTGATGGGACTTCAAACTGATGTAAATGACCATGGAAGATGGAGGCCAGAAGAGACAAACACACACTGGTCAGGGATAGCTTGATCAGGTTGTGAATTTTAGTGGCCTCGGAGTGGCTGCTGTCCTTCAGTGTGGGTATATCACAGCCATGTCTTGCTCTTCATGTGACGAAAATCATGGCAGAAGGCACTTGCCAGAGCAAGGATCTCTCCTGAATCCTTTCTCAAAGATTCAGACATCCTAACTTGCTTTGATTTTTAACATGGGCAAAATCTAGTCTGGTTGCTGTGTTAGAAACATACCCAAGCAAACAGAACCTGCAGGTGATTAGACTGACCCCCTGCCTGAGAAACTGATTTATTTTTCACATCTGTCTTCTCTTGATGTGAGGATGTTAAGTCTCAGCTCATTTCATGTTCCTCTTTAAAATTGCCCCTGAAGTGATGGGTCCTCTCAGACTAACACTAAAGTGATGATTGCAGTATCTCTGGACAGCCTTTGCCATGGGCTCACATTCATCAAGCACCAGTTATGGTGCAAATTCAGCCTCACAAGAGAATGGCAAGACCTCAAATACTCCCTTGTATAACGGTAACAGGGAGCTTTTATTTAATGTTCTCCAGCAATATTTCTCTCAGAGCTTTAACAAGGTGGGCTACTGTTCCTCTCCTCCTTTGGAAAATCAGGAGCTGCAGAAGAGATACTGAATTATGTCCTCAAGTTCACACATTTTAAGGGCTGCCTAGTACCACTGGGAAAATAATTCCCATTAAATATACTTCCCAGTGAAATTTTCAATTCTGAGTGCTTGAAATTTTCCATGGGAACAACATGATTTTTGCAGAAGTTCTTGACTAAGCAAACCCAAGTCACATCAAGATGACCTAACCTGCAAATTACGGCATGTTTATCCATTCTGTGAGGTGTCTTCTGGAACCCAGAGCCCCACAGAGAAGCAGAGGAGCATCAGGGGTATGTTAGAGCCAAACTGCGATGTCAGTGGAGCATTTTACAAACACAGGTAGATGTTGGACAGCCTGGAGGCTTCTTAGTCATTCCAAATCCCCCCTGTATGTGCATTTGTGTTGCTTTCTCTTCTGTCAAATTTGTGGCCTTTGTCTTCATTCCCCAGATAAGCCAATGCTGAGACACTGCAGTGGGAATGCTCTTCTGCCTGGTGTGAACGACTGGGGTTAAAGTGACAGAGGGATGGAGCACATGGATTTTCCTGCTCACAGGTCCCCTGCCTTCTGCAATGAGTCTGTGCTCTAAAAAAGAGCAATATTTGTGCCCTGCCTCAGAGTTTTGAACTGCTCACTTGATCAGTTTGATGGTAACTACTCAGGTGTCCAAAGGGAAACAGCTTTTCCTTGTGGTCTGTAGAAGCCTCCTAGTCCAGGTCCTCCGACACAGCCTTTCCCCATTTCTCCCTCCTGGTTTATCACAGCCCTGAGACAAAGTCTACAGGACTTATTCTTTTTTTGCCTCATAGTGCTTTTACCAGCATGATGTAAAACCTTATCATAAATAATTAAAACTACAGCTGTCAAAAATAAACGGCTGCAGTCCATTTTGGCAATGCTATGAAATATTATCCTACCAGGCTAGGGGAGGTTGGATTTTTGTGCACTGGCAGCCTGAGCCTGGCAGTGCCCTGTAATCAGCAATGAGTTTCCTAGTCATTAGTTCAAATTAGAGCAGGTCTGATGACAAGCCGATGGCAACTCCAATAGCTGAGGAAGGTGCAGGCTGACCCTTCTCACAGGCAGACCTGAATGGTTTATTTTGTCCCAATTTCTGAACAGAGGAAGGGCACAAAGCAGTTGTGTAATGCTGTGTAATGGATGGGTTGGCAGCCAGGGGGTCTGGGCCCAGCAGCAAGCACGTGGCTTTGATCAGAGAAACAGAAATTTCCGCAGGAGCCAGAAAAATCCTGGGCTCTGGAGATGTTGCAAACTCTACGTGTTCTGCAGACCATGTTCCCTCAGTGCCCCTTCATTGGGCTTCATTTCAGAACCCCCTTTTCTTCCTCTCCTCCCTCCAAAAGAGAGCTAGGGAGACCTTTCTCCTGCACATAAATATGTGTTGGGTTTGACAATTCTCGTGGTGTAACATGTGCTGCAGGGTTTGCAACGTGAACATCTATCTTAAAGATGACAGGGCTGGATGGGGTAGAAGTTTCTGTTTCGTTCTTGCTTAAAACTGCAGGGGAGGGCTCTGGCTCTTAAGGTCTCTACTCCCAGAAGTACAGGAGCAAGAACAAGCTCTTAAGATCTTCTAAACCTTTGGTTTCTTTCCCAGCCATCTTACCCTTGGGAGGCTTTCCTACCTGGTTTCTCACAGTGAAGGTTCTGACCCAGGAGCTGCAGCTATGGAACAGATAAAAGTAAAATTTGGGAGAGAGTGGGATGTGAGCTCCAGGTAAAAGCTGAGGTTTTCAGGGATGGGGAAGCTGTGAGCTTGCACAGTTTTTTCCACAGGTTATGTGGTACATGGGGTTCTTGAAGTCACAGCTCTTGAAACGGAGATTATTTGGGATGCTCAGCGTTAACAAATGCAACAAAAGCTGTGAGTTTCTAGCCCTCATGCTTACAAGGGAAAGCTTGAAGAGACCCTGAGTACCAGAAAAAACCAGCAGGTATTACTAAAAAAAAATGATTTACGATGAAGATCATACTCTATAATTATCAGCTCCAGCAGTTGTAATTCCTTTCCAGGAGAAAGAAACATCCCCAAATGGCAAGAGCCTTTGATGGCTGTTTGCCCTGTCCTCCCACTTTTACCCTGGGAGATGATGACCCAGCTGGGACGGAAATGCTTGTTCCCAAATCTACTGATCACCCAGGTCTGGCAGAGGGTGGGCTGTCTCTGCCACACCTCTCTGTCCAGCAGCTGCCACATGGAAAGGATCTCTTGGTATGATAAAGGGATCAGACCAGGGGCCCAGGAGCCAGGAAATCTGGGATTTATCTCTGTCTCTGCCACTACTCTGCTGCCTGATCTGGACTGGGTCACTCAAACCAAGCCACTCTGACCTTGTGATGCCCAAAATGTTGTGTGCCAGCACTTGGACAAATGGTTTGTAGAAATACAGGACACCTGCCATGGCTGAACACCAAGATGTATTTTTAAGTACCTGAAGAGCTATGGAGGTGACAGCAAACCACTGTGTGCCTCTGTTTTCCTTCTCTGTAGAGTGAGGATAATAGCATTGTCTCATTGTCACAAAGCGCACTAAACCCTTGGTCCAAAGTGGGAGGGGATGTTTCTCAAAGAACCTCAGGCATTTGAAAGCAAAAATCCCAGTGAGAATCAGTTTGCAATTAGTCTTAGATGATTTTTGAAATTATTATTTTCCTGCTGGAGGGTGAAGTCTCATTTATTGCACGGAGCTATTGCTTTCACTCCTAAGCAGGAGCTTTTGCTTGCAAAGGTTTTGCCCAGCTCCTACCCAAATGCTGAGCAAGCCCTTGTCTGGATCCTGGAGACCTGAGACGGGACCCACATCTCATGACACCTGTGTCTTCATGGAAGTAACCTCTGGGATGCTGCTACCTTCTCAGCCAGGAATAATCCCAAAACACTGCTGCCCTCGGATTTCTTTCCCTTCATGGATCTGGCTGAGCCCTTCAGATGGCTTTTAAATGCCACCTCCCCTGGGACTTGTTAAAGTGCTTCATCAGTGCCCATCTTCCTCTGCAGGGATGACCTTTAACTCATCTCTGCTGTTGCTACCTGACTCGGATCACCTCAGAAGAAAGGTTGCCATGGCAATTTCATATTCAGCTCAGCCAAAAAAAACACAGCTTCTGTATCTTATTAAACGCTGCCTTTTGAGGACCCTATGCATGGAGAGCCACGGCCAGGAGTTGCCTGTGCTCATGACAGCCAGGACTTTGGTCACTAGGAGTTTTCTCACCAGCCAGTGTGGCTGTTCCCTACCCCTTCTCCAAGCCCAGTGGGTTATTTGTTGATTTGGGTTTTTTTCCTGTGTTAGGGTATAAGCTGGTGTTTTGAAGCCATTAGTATTACTATGAAAACACTCCTTTGCAAAATGTCAATCCGCCTTTTCAAGGGGATTTTTCACTGCTCTAATCTAAACCGCACTGTCAAATGTTGGGAGTGGGTGTTTAATGAGGATCACTTGGAAGCCCTAATTGGATGGGTATTCAATGGGTTTCTTTTTTGTTGTTGTTGTTTTATCCTTGGGACTCTGTTTTCACAGAGATCCTCGTTAAATTTTAGAAGTTAATCTCCGTTTAAACTACAAGCTCAGGGAACCGTGGTCCTTGGGGGCTGCTGGAAGCCACGGCTGCTGTGGGCTTTCATCGAGTTTGTCTGGAAGACAGGGAGAAAACCTATCCAGGATGCTTCTGTGGGAGAAATGAGGAGCATTTTTGAAGCACAGGCAGTTCTTTTCTTGCAAAAGGCATTGAGAAACAGTCTAAAGGCATCAAGGTCATGGAAGAGTTGGAGAAAGAGCCCAGGAGTGCTGGGGTGGTTGGCCCAGGGTTCCCTTCTCTGCTGAGAATCTGAACAGACACAGGCATGAGGAAGGGAAACAGCTCACAGACACGTCCACTGCATTTATCTCCAGATGGACTGGGCACCTGTCACGGTCCAGTTAGCTAGGCTGGACGCGTGATGGTTCGTTTACAGGATCTCAGAGTGCAAAACAAAATTCCAAGAGAGGGTTTAGCTTTGATCAATCAGTGAAACTTTATTAAGTGCCCATAAAGTATCAACGCGATAGATGAAAGGGTGAAAGTAAAGAGAAAGAGGAAAAGAGGTTATAGCTACCGCCACAACAAAATCCTCAAAGGCGTCCCTCACAGATTCGTCATCAATCAGGATGGGAGAAGCTTCTAAAGTTTTTGTTGTTAGGGGTCATCTTTTATACACTTTGCCCCCCATCATTTGTTCCATGGATCCTTTCGCCAAGTTCTGCCTTTCCCGGCCATACAAGCATTGTCCAAGGCGTGGTTAAGGCCAGAAGCGAGTGGCCCATTGCCCAAAGAGGGGTGACCAAGGCGTGGTCAGGGTTAGAAGTGAGTGGTCTTCTGCCAGGGGGGTGTATCAGCAGGTTGTTATGGCTCCTTGATTCTTGGAGAATAGGTACAGCACGGTTTATTTCATTCCCCCATATCACAGGACAGTACAGCACATTGGGCACCACACCGCTCATTGTTCTGGGGTATTTGTACCTTAATTTTCTATAGGAACCACACTCCAGTCACAGCCCAGGGAGCAGCACTTTGGTAGGTAGGCTGATCAAGATTTTAGATTAAGTTTTCAGTGTACCTTGCATTGTCCAAGTCCCTGATACCAATGTTGAGACAGTATTCTTCTTAGACAATATTCTTCTTCTTTGACCGACTCTTACAGCACCCCAGCAATAGGCTGCAAAACCCTGATCCCTTTCAAGGCCATGAACAACCCCAAACTCTCTTAATCCCTTAAAATCACCCAGAGATGACACCTGCATGCCCTGCAGCCACCTCTCGAGGCCTCATTAACTGCCTTCCATCCCACACCAGCATTTTCTTGCTGTCACCTCTGTCAGAGGCAACAGGTGCTACACAAAATTATTTTAGTGCTCCTGTCACAAAGCACAACATGCATCGTGCTGTGTCATCTCAGAAATTACAACTGGAACTCCCATGAGCCATCCCAAGATCATCCCAGTCCAAATCCAACATCCTCCTCATCCCACCTCCTGGCGTGTGATCCCACTTCCCATCCTCTGGTATGCATCTCATTCCTGGCAGCCAGATGTACCTGACGGGGAAACAGTTGCTTGGCAGATCCCCGTGGCGGTGTTGAACCCCCCCCTGCACTTTATTGTCTGTGCACCATGTGCTTCCTAACAGGAAAACCTTTCCCAAAGGGTCTATTTCTCCATGTGAACTTTGTGTCCTGAATGCCTTTACACAAACAATCATCCTTTGATTTTCTTTCCCCCCAACTACAAAACAATTTATAACAGATGATTGTTAAAACATCCCGGTTTCCTATAGTCGTGCTTTTATTGCCGTTTTAATTAAAACCTTGAGAACACCATAAAAGACACATCATAGATGCAAGTGTTTCCATACCCTGTTTCACATTAAACACTCATAAATACCCACACACCCCTTCAGCACCCTCTGCCCTCTTTGCCTGTTTTTAACAGGTCCTTTGGCTTAGATCTGGCTCCTATTCCAACACACATGTAACACCTTCTCTCCATCCCTAATTGCCGTTCATTTAACACATGCAATTACCAAAATGACTTATCCCCAAAATAAACCACAGAATGTTCAGAGCTGCGTGGCTTCTCAGATGGTTTTCAGCCGCGAAATTTGTGCCCTTCTAGTCTCTCCATGGAAGCCCAGGAGGAGACTGGCATGCTTGTAAGTCTGCCCCTTCCATAAAATCCCAAGAAAAGATTCCATGAAGCGTGTACTTGAGGTAGGTGAGACACACAGGTCACAAATCGTAACTTCTGCCCAGTCATTTCTAGACATTTGTTATGGTGTCTTAAGTCAGCAACCTCAACAACTCCCCTGGTCTCCAGCCAGGAATAAAAGTGCTGAAGGAAATCAGGCCATGGTAATTTCCCCAAACCCCAGAGCTAACATGCATGGTAATTAATTAATTTAGTGGAGAGAGGTTTTTTTCTGGTATGAGCTCTCCCAGGGGCTGCCACAATAGCCTATCCCCTTGGTGGTCATCCCATGGTTTTAATCATGTGCCCCACACAATTCTGCAGGAAAATTCAGCAGAAATTTTTCCACTATGGTGCCTGAAGTTCAGCCTCTGAGGCCCATCCTTTGAAGAAGGAATGTAATCTGAAGAGGAGGATGAAATTGTGGTGCTGCTGGGCTCAGTGGAGGCTTCCTCTTGACTTCAGTGAGGCCAGGATGAGTCCCACCACACGCTGGCTTCTCAATGGAAGGAACATGCATGCTAAGGTCTGGAGTCTTTTGGGGCTAATTATTTGTTTTAAGCCTAAGAAAACATCCAAGACCAGGGCTTGTGGTTAATATAGAGTTTATAAGATTAAAGTTCATTTTCCCTAGAGATGTTTTAGTTGTGGAAGAACTTCAAGAATTCTTGCTGCAGCTTCCTTGAATTTGTCATTGAAAGTTTCCTGAATTATGACTGCAAACCTCTTTAAATCTGATCACAGATGGAGCATAAATGCCATGTTGTTGAAGTTGAAGGACACAGCTTACTTTCTGGGGAATAATACATTGCACGAGGCTGATACAGAATCACTAGGATGATTTTTGTTTTGTTTCCTTTTAACCACGTTTCCTTCAAAGCTTCCATCCACAACACAATACTCACTCACCCCCGTAACTAATTCATTATTTTACAGCAAGTAAAATCAAACAGGAGACAAATGACTGTTGTTTAGTGCCATTAGTTTCAATGGCTTTACACAATATTTGAGTCATTGGCTTGCCTCTTGCTTTGGAGGAATCCCAAATCTGGATGAATCTACGCACATTATAAACTATCCATGGGGCCAGCCCAGGCCTGCCTAACAGATGGAAGTCCATATGCTTTGGCTCTGCACCCATATGGAACACTAATGTGCAGTCCAGGAATAGAGCATGCCTCTTCTCCTCTTCTCTAGCAATCTCCAATCCAAAGTAATTTCCACACACAAGCTGAGTTGTGCAAGTTCATCTGGAAGCTGTGCAGCAAGACACTACAAGACTGATGGTCCAAGCATAATATTTTCCTTGCTTTGTGGTTCCTGCTGAAGCCTAAATTGCAACATTTTCTAGAAAGCGGCATGTCAGGCTTTCCAGAGCACTACTTAAAAAGCCCATTACACTGCTCTAATGTGTTTTAACTTTTGCTGCCTGGGTCGTGTTAGAACAGAGAGTGCTTCACTGACCCTCCCTGGAGGAGTTTCTCCAGGCAACCAAACCAGCAACTAGCTGAGGGTATTTCAAAATGCCTGGGAGTTTTTGTTTGCTGAAGGCACAGGATTAGTATCAGATGGCCTGCCACTGTCTCAGCACATGGGGACTTAACTTTTATTGCTGGCAGCAGTCCTCTGGCATCACTAGGGGTTTGGACAGGCACTTTGAATGGGGACAACACTCCCAGCTGCTTCTTGTTATTCAAGGACAGCATTTTCCTGGTGCCTAATCCATGCTCGAACTCCGTGCTTTTCCCATGGATACAATCCAGCAGAGACACCTCAGTTCTCTTTCGAGCACATGAGCAGTAAAATGCAGTGTCCTGCAATGTACAGTCTTCAAGGAGTTTGGTATCTCCTTTAGGATGGCGTCTCCCTGATCATCCCTTGTCCTCCTCCTGCATGTGCTTTCTTTAGGGAGTTGGAGATGCTTGAGGTTTCCTAGGCAAGCCCAGAGGGAGATATTTCCATCCATGCTGTTACTTCATGTTTATTCTTGGCTCATGCACAAGGCTGTAAGGGCACCACACTGGGAAAGGTCAGTGAGTGCTAATCCTGATACTTGTGGAGGAGCTTGGGGATTTGCTTGGGATGATGATGCTGAGCAGCCAAATGCATCTGCCTTCAGCTGGGCTGTGAATGGAACTGGCACGTGATGGCTTTGCTCATGCATCGGATTTGGTTTGATGAACATCAAACAGGAGTTATTCCCAGCTGGAAAAGGAGCTTATTGGTGAATGCCTTGATTTTGTCAATGGGAGGAGAATGATTTTTCTGTTCATCATTCAAGCCTTTGTCCAAGCTCTTTCTTAGTAATTTCTTTGCATATTGGGTGATGTGCAACCATCTGGGGGGGAACAAATACGACATGGAGTCCATTCCCTGCTGGTGGTGGCCTCTCCAACCTGGAGCTTAAGCTGGAAGTGCTGCGGTCTCCACAGGAGATGACCCAGTGTGGAACTTGGACATAAGCCATCCCATGAAAATACTGGAGTTGCAGAGAAGATTTGCCAGCTTGTGGGTGTTCAGTTATTTTCATAGGGAAAAATAAGATTAAGGAGAGGTGTCAAAAAGGAAAGCTAGAAAGTGTTTGATGTGGTTTAAAAGGGGACCCCAACATTAAATTCTGCTGTCTGGTGCCAAGGGCAATAGAGTAACATTTAGAGATGAAACTAGGTGCTCGTAAACCCTCCATAAATGTGAAAAACCTAAAAATGAAAGCAACCAAAACAGAGAAAGTACTAAAAAATGCATGGTTTAACAAAGTATTACATTGGAGACCATGGTTACGTGCCTGGTTTTACTTCTTAACATTGAGGGGCACTCTGGAGCAAATCTATTGTCCCCTGTGGGTCTCAAAGCTTTATGCTTTAATTTCCACAGTCTCAAGACTTTCGAGCATGAAATGGAATTTAAAAGGACTGGTGGACAAAACCCAGTATCTCTATCATGATTTGTAGATGGTGCAACCTTATTCAGACAATTTTGACAAAATTAAAAATGAAATTGTAGTTTGATCAACTGAAACCACTAATGTCATTTAAATGAGACTGACTCAAGTCCAGAGTGCTGGTGCTATTCCCAAACAGTACCAAAAAAGCAATGTAAAAACTAAAACAATTTTCATTATTTCTTGAATACAAAATACTGTCTCTTTCTGTTTTGCAAGACTCATGGCTCAAAAAAAAAAATTCACTTGTTTCATAGCACTAAAAAATCCCTCAGGCAGCTTGGAAAAAAAAAAGTAATTTGAATCACAGTGATTATTTGCACTTTGTTCACTAATTATCTGGGCTATGACTGAAGCAGAAGGTTGGTTATTGACCCTGCACGAATCCCAGGCGGATGCAGTGTGCAGGGGAAGGCGACTGTCACTCCTCCATCCCTCTGGTTTGGTGGCTGGGAGGAAAGTGGTCCCTCTGACAGCACTGCCTGGGAAAGGTTTGGGAGTGCAGGAAGCACTCAGGATCCTGTAATGCAGTTCAGAGGAGCTGCTGCCACTCAAATCACCTAAGTTAGCTTTAAGTAAGGTGGTGTAAGTATTAATTATAAAGGATCCTGGCAACACAGAGCCTGTGTTTGTTGGCCAGTTTGGCCAACAGTTTGGCCAGAAGAGCCTTGCTCTCTGCCAGTCCAAGATTCGGGCAAGATCTCCCCCAGGAGAGCAATAGACACGAATATATATATACACACACACACATACATTATACATACATATATATATATATATATATGTATATACACACACTCATATAGGACAAACAGAAGTGCTGTTCTGTTGCATTCCTCCTCTGCAGAGAGCAGTGAGTGTGGTGAGAGCTGAATTAAACTCCTTATCTGAAGTGGATCCTTGTTCAGATGGATCTGTAATGACAGGGTTGCTTCTCTGTCTTTGCTTCCTGCGCACCAAAATCACTGGAGTAATCCAGAGGAGAGGAGGACAGGTGTGAGCACGTGCTTGTCACGATGCTCAGTGCATAGAGCACAGTGAGGTTTTGTGGCTGGGCTGGCTCTTAGCCTGGAGACACAAAGCTGTGGCAGATCTGAAGTCTGGGATGTAACCGAGCAAATCACGGTTAAAATGAAAAGTAGTTCAGACAGCTCAGCTTCAGGCAGTGGCATGGGGAGCAGGTAAGACACAATTCTTATCCCCAAGCTGTTGTACAGGGAAAATGCACCAGAGGCACACGGTGAAGAGAAAGACACTGTTTGGCCAGAAGCACCTGTTAGAGCACTGCCCCCAAAAGCCACACTGGGAAACAGCCCCAAAGTCTGAGTTTAGCCAGGTGGAGACTCACGTTTACCTCTATTTTACAAGTTTAGGTCACTTGTTACCATCCAGAGGCCTTTCGGCACAAATGTACCTAACCCATGGGAGGGAGCTCCCAGTCCCAGGGTCACCAGCATCACCAGTTTGGACTGGCCTTGCTGCTGGAGGGAGCAGTGGGACGGAGGAGCAAAGAACAGTGGGAGCTGCTGCTGTCGTTTGGGGCAGTTAACTACATTCATGGTGAACCATGTGCACCTGCATCCCTGCCTGAGCAGCATCAATACTCTCTTTTGTTTCACTCCTGGTGACAGAAGAGTCTTAATTGGGCATGAAGAAATCCATCAAGCAGCAGCCTGGTGACTCCCTCAGGTCCCCACAGCATCTGGCAGCTGCTGTGCTCCTCGATGGCTGGCGGCTGCCTCAAAATTAGCCCAAATATCACCCACCCATCCTAAGCACTGCTGCAGGAGGTGAACCTGAATCTCTGCTCCCACTGCTCATGAACAGCACAAAGGCTTAATGGCTTACTGGGGCTGGGGCTTGGTGGAGCCAACTCCCAGCTATTTGCTGGAAACAAGAGACAATAAATTATGTTTCCAACCTGAGGAGATGCTCAGAGAACCAGACCAGAGGGCTTGACATACAGCCCACTAAAGCAAGGGGAAATTTCTAGTTGGTTTTGTGCATATAAACACAGCAGGGACCAACGTGCAGTGAGGTGAAATGGGAGCTCAGCCAGTCATTTCAATAGCTGCAGGGTCTTGCTCATGGTTTAATGCATTTCTACAAGGGTGAACAGGACCCATTCTGGGAATAGAAGCATCACCAGCAATTTCATCCCCCTGAATAATTTGCTTATAACTTACTTGTGCTTTGATCCAACAGCTGCATCAAGGGCATGGAAAAAACCCACTTCTCCCATGTCCTTTTCACCACCCAGCACACCTCTGTTGTGCTGCTATCTCAATAATCTCTGTAGTAGCAAGGACATCCTGATGGCTTTGGATGTCTCCCTGGCACAGCACTGACATCCACTCCAGGTGAGCAAACAAGCCCAGCCTTCCCCTCTCCTTCACCAGCAAAGGGGATTCCAGGGTTTTCCCACTTAATTCCATGGCATTTCATGGGTTTGCCTCCCGTCTTGCCCTTGTAGTCAATGAAAACAGATACAAAATTCAAATAAAACCCATGCACATTTCTTTAATTTCCTCTATTTTTATTTAAAAAGAAGGTTTGCTAACAGCAATCAGTACCGTGGCCCAGGCCCCTCAATACAACAGTTGGCTTTAGCAGTCCCTGCACCTCCATCCCTGCTCTGGGGACAAACCAGGGAATTATCCAGTTTTAAGGACCACTCCTGAAGCACAGGTGGCTCCTTGGGATTGCAGATCACTTCCATCTTGCAGTTTTACTCTCTGTCTCCTTCTGTCTCAGCTTAAGCAGAGATTCAGAGCCAGGTTTAGCTTTATTGTGCAACTAAACTCAAGTAAAAATAATACTACAAAAAAAAAAAAAGGTGACAGGTTTTAAAAAAAGACATAAAAGAAATAATTTTCTGGTGCTGGAAAGAAACATTCCCTCAGTGGCAGATTAGCCCACATTTATCCACTATAATGTTGCTTATACCTTAATCTTAAGCATCTTCATCTGACACTAATTAGCAGGCTGGAGGCTCCTATGGGTACAGTAGCTTCTATGGCCCAAAACATAAAAGCAAGATCTTCCTTTTACCACTTGAAGCACTCGAGTTTTTAAAGAGACAATGTCAGGTATTTCAACCCCAAACTGTACATTTTTTAACTTAAAAAACACCGCAGTAGGGGGAGGCCCAAAGGTGATGATACTCAGGCATAGCAGCACTGCCTGAGGTCTGCCTCTGCTGCATTATTTACTCTTCCACAAATTAAACCCAAACAACTCACGCTGAACCCCAGACTCACCTCCATTCTGGTACTGAGTGCTAATTAGGATACAAATAGAATAGGTTACAGAAGCGGCAAATTACACAGGCTCATCAGATCAACCTAGTTGCTTCCCTCAAAACCCTCCAAAATCAGAGAAAAGCAAGTGTGATTATAAAAACTTCTTTATATTTAGTGTTCTCTCTGAAAAAAAAAAAAAGGAAGATTATTTCTATGATGTTCATCACTAGGCAAGCATCCCATCAAGATCTATCCAACATCCTATTTAACTCTTGAGAGTAAGAGATAATTAGGACTTGAAAGGATGGACAGAGCGAGACTTCATGAATTCAGCGCTATATGCTGGCTCCTTACAGAGAAACTGAAAATAAATTATTTAGACTTGACAAAGTCCCTTGAAGTCCTGCAGTCTTTCTGCTTGGCTGGGTCCCGGCCTATCACCCACATTTTGGCAGCTATTTTTGGAGGGGGAGAGCAGGCAGGCTGCTTGGCAGATACCAGCTGGGAATTAAGAGCTGGATGTACTTACGGTTTTCACGAGCCCTGACAGATGTTGAGTGTCTTTGTGGCACAGTGAGACACTTAATACTAACTGTGCTGGTTTGCAGCAGCAAACCTCCTTCCTGCCACCTTCCAGCATCTCTGCTGCTTTCTTGCTCATCACAAAACGAAGAGGAACAAAAGTTCAGCAGCCTCCTCTCTGTACCCCTGGCTCAATGCTGATGTGCCTTTTCTCTGAAGGCCTTCACACCTCTCTAGTGTGAATGTCACTGAGATCAGCTTAGCACTGCTCCCTGCCACCTTCTGGAGATCCAGCTGCAGCCCTGGAGGCTTCTCCCTCACCTCTCCAAAGGCTGTGCTCAGCTTGGCGGTCCATGTTTGGATGGATCTGTGCACGACTGCTGGGCACTGATCCCTGCTGGGCAGAAGATGGGTCCTGCTTGGTGCCATGGGCAGTCCCCTGGCTGTGAGAGCCACCAACAAACCTTCCCTGCCCACCCCACTCCCTGCCCCTTCCCCTTCCCACCACGAGCACGGGGCCAAGAACACACCTTGCTGCAGAGCGTCCTTGGCCAAACAAACTAACTACCAACCTTGGACCAGTCACGACAAACAGCTTACGTTTACCCATCACCTAACATACCCTCAAAAACCAAGGCCACCTTCACATCTTTTGGACGTAGGGCAAATGCCCTTTGAGCCCAGCAAGCCCAAGGTCATGGGACTTGCCCAGGCCAGTCACGCCAGATGCTCCCACATCTCTCCTGCCCCTCCCTTGGTGAACACCAAACAGTTATAATACTCAGGTCAATATATATAGGTACCACGTATATGTATTTGTGTCACTGTCCTGCGTGTTAACAAAGACAACCAACCCCACCAGGCACCATTTGTCCTTTCCACCCCCTCCCCTTCCTCCCGTGGCTGTGCAGGAACATGGCCAGGGATCACCCTACGTGGCCCCATCGCACTCCCCCACAGTCAGCTTCAAGGCTCCTTGCTGGTGCAGCGTCTTTAAGGCTTTGAACTCCAAGGGCATGGTGTGTGGGCTGGCTTGTGAGGTGTAGCCGTACTTCAGGCTGTCGTAGTAGTGGTACTTGACCGGGTTCTGGTTCTGGTCCAGGGGAAAGGGCCAGAAGCCGTAGAGATAGATCTGGTTGCAGAAGCGAGTGGCCAAGGTGTACATGAGGAGGCCGGTGGTGGGTCGCTTGATGTGCACCTTGTTGGTTAACCAGTACCTGCAAAGGGAGAGTGAAGCCCATTACTCACCCCGCACACCAAGCTCGTGTCTTGCAGGTTTTCTCTCTCCAGCCTCTCACAGAGATATATTGGTGATTCAAAGTGAGAGGCTTCGGACCAGGAGTGAGTTCTTCATGCCAAAGAAAAAGCCCCTCTAGGGACTGTATCCTCCTGCTCTCTGTCTGCTGGTTACATCACACTTGTTGCCATGGCACTGAAGCATCTCATGCCTCGGCAATCCTTTATGAAAAACAAATTGCTTGCAGCAGTGGCCTTCAGTACTTCAGCCTACAATTATCTTCCAATCAACCCAGGAGATCAATACCACAGACCAAACCATCCACATGTCAAGTAGACTCCAGCAACCCCTCAACACAGACATGGTCACACACACACTGATGATTTTCATTGATGAATGAAGATTTTTACTCTGACAGTAAACACAACAGGGCTGTAAAAACATTTGCCTTGGAACAAAGGGTCACCAGGCTGAAAGAGCTAAAACACGCTGCTGAGTTCCCATTATACCCAGCAACTGCTGCTGTGCTCCTGGACCAAGATACATCACCACACTCCACAGCATCAGTCCATCAAGACACACAATATGGCACATTGCAATATATAACATGAAATATGGAGGTCAGCTGTGCCTGCTGCTGGGAAGTGCTTCAGCTTTTATGAGGGATGGCAAAAAGAACAGGGGAAGGATGTACTACTGATGCAGGAGCAGAAATGGTATCAGCGGTTGTATTTTGGGCTGCCGTTAAAAGTTATTGCAGCATCAACATCCTCTAAGAAGATGTTTCCAGCACCCAGTATTTATTGCACAGGTAACTTATCTGGTTCACTCAGCAGAAAAATGCTGTCAGAGGAGCAAAATCAGGAAGCAAAAGGTTTGGGGCGGTAGAAGATGTCCCTGTCAGGTTCACTCCCTCCTCTTCCAGCACCTCTGATACTAGTGCTGCCCAGAGCAGGCAGGGATGGTGCAGGCAGCACATCCTGCTGTGCCGCAGCCTGTTTGAACCGTGAAATTATTTTTAACAGATATTTCCACAGGCCTGAGCTCAAGTGAGTGACTGGCAGCACCTCAGATAAAAGGCACCAGGAAGCAGAGCAGAGCATGTGGCATTTCTGTGTTCTCAATGTTTGGGATCCTGAGCCAGGTCCTGCAATTGCAGCAGAGCCTCGGGAATTGTCTTCCTCCTCATTCACACTTTTTGCTGGGCTCCTGAGGGTCTGATGCTCAGACAGCAGGAACCCTTGGGAGAGCTGAGCCTTAATCCTGCAAATTAGCTTTTTACGAAAGCCATTAAAATTTAACAACTGAGACACAAAACGTGCTTGCTTGTTCTCAGCCAGATAAGAGAAAAATTGACTTTTATGGTGAATCAAATTCTGGAAGCAGAGTGGCCGCCTCGGCATGTGCAGGAAGGGCGCAGGAACATTTTCTGGGGTCTCACACCCAGAAGTGTCAAAACTCCTGCAGCTTTAGCAAAGGACAAGTACGTTGCTTTGCAAAGGAGGTCCTTGCCTGACTCATCTTGGCATCCAGTGTGGAAAAAGAGTAAGAAATGGGGAAAACTAGTAACTCAGTGGCACAGCATCAGCATTTTCTGGGCTTGCCCGGCCATACGGGTTGCACTGTAGGGGCACAGCACAACTCGCTGCAGTGTCAAGGCAATCTGCTCCCACAGGTAGCCATAAACCAGCCTCCTTGATGAGTTTATGGATAAGCACATTAGACCCCCTGCCCGCAGAGGGAAATGGGAGATTATCACAACCATTTAACACTGTGAATTAGGGTATCCTCATGCAGCAGGGAAGCTGCTGGAAGAACTGTCAAGCTGTATTAACCAGCTGGCTTTAGGGGAAGACAACTGTCTGGGTTTGTCCAAGCTGCTTTAGCCTTAAAACTCTCCTTTCACCAATTTTTACCAATTTACCAGCTGGAGTACAGAAAGACATTGGTGACCTTTCGCCTGCACAAAATACTAACTTGCACATTTTGTTGAGAGGTTGTAAAAGCTCTATGAATGTACAAGGATTGTGACAGGATGACAAAGTGACTCTTGCATATGGGCACAGGACATTCATGTCACCAGCAGTTTCATGCATATTAACAATGACAAAAATGACCTGGGTCAAACAGAGAAGCACCCTACAGACACATGCAACTCAGCATGCACAAAAACCCTACAAAGACCAACAAGTGTACACAATCCAGCACCCAAATGCAGCCCTACCAAAGCCAACCTGGGGTATCCACCTCACCACATGCACCTAGTGAGCACTCACTTGATAATACTGAGGTAAGGAATTCTGACAATTCAATTTTTTATAACAAAAATTAAAACTTGGCTCTTTTGTCTGTATTTCCTTCTATTGCAGGTAGAGTACAGCAAAAACGAGGAGGATTCAAATCTCACTCCTACAGCATCATAAATTCTCATGCAGCTTTGGGAGGGGGTGATAGACTCCAGACTGTCCCAGCCCACCCACATGGATGACATACATAACACATAATGCCCAAACCATAACACAGGCCATGCCACAGTGCCTGCAATTTGTTTCCTGGACAGTGAAGATGGGAAATCCTCTGGTGAGGTCTGGGAAATACTTTCTAATGACTAGTTTGTGATGGCAGTGTGGGAGCTATGCAAGAAGATCTCTCTCTTATCTCTCCCACGACTGTCCAGCTGAGACAGCGACCACATTCCTGGTGCAGGAGTGAACAGCTGGGGATGAAAATAAAACCTAATTAATTCTGTAAATCCAAATGAGGTTGTCTGGGCGCACATGGGATGCTGTGTCAACAGCACACCTCTAATATGTGAGGTCCAGGATTTTAATTAGGAGGAAAGATAATCTTGAAGCAGACAGTAATTATTTTCTGAATTGGCTACACCAATCACCATAACTATTAATTGCAACATTTTATGGAAAGAGAGAGCAATTAAAAGAGAAGAGCAAAGAGCAGTCCTGAAACCAAATTCCTTCATTCTCAGAGCCTTTTTTTCAGCTTGGACCTCCTTCAGAAGCTGGTGCTGTGTCTGTAAATAAACCCTCAGGGGTAGAAGCAGCTACAGATATAGGCGGGTGCCTGAGCAGGATGCAGCTATGAACAGGAGGCACGATGCTGTCAGGGAAAAATTGCCTGAGACAGCTCTTGTTTTGGATCATGATAATGACAGATGGAAAATGCCATCAGACCTTCACGGCCATTTGTAAGGAGGCAGCTAGACACAAGCCCTGGCACCTACTTGAACTAAGACTTGATTGAGGCCAAGGACAGAGGCTTCAAGAAGAGCAGTTCAGAGTCTCATCCTCGCTTGTAGGTGGTTCTGGTTGCTTCTCATCTCCTAATCATAAATTGGAGATAGAAGTCTCCTAAGCAGAACTGCTGCCTGCTGCCAAGTGCCTGACCATCACTGGATGTCTCCCGGGGCGGGGGGAGGGGGCTGCTCTGTAGTCACAGGGAAAGCAACTGCTGTATTTGGACCTTAAAGCACAGTGGGAATTCTTCCGGAGACAAGACTGAAACTGCCCTTAGAAAGTCACAGCTGCCACACGAGGCAGGGAAGGTGGTAGCCTCCCCACTGCACTCCTGCAGGAATGTGCACACCACTCACTGAAAGTGTTCATCCTCCCCAAGAATCACTGAATTCAGGGAGCAGAGCCTGGCACAAATTTGGGCTGAAATGCTGCAGCAGGACTCCTCCCTGCAGCCTGCAGGCATCACTCAAGGACCACTAGTGAGGGCAGGGTCCTGCTCTGTGCTTACCCATCATCTCCTGACATGCCTAAGAAAACGCTAAAATAACTTGTACCCTCCAGGTAAGGGTTAACCTGCAGAATAACATGAACAGAAAATCCATTGCCCTGATGAAATGAATAAAAGACTCAGGTCAATGAAGAAATCAAATTTCAGCAGTATCAGCTGCATTATTTAGAGATACAAATCAGAATAGCTGAAATAATGCAATTTCAGACCCTTTTAAAACAGCTTATTCATAAAAGTGTGATATAAACACAAGCTGTTGTGGAGGTGCTAGTCCTTGACTGGCAGAAGCGTATTATCAGTCTGCCACACACATCCTGCTCCCAGTAATACTCAGGAAAAAACAGACACAGATAATCAGAGTCACTGCCCCAACTGTACTCTGCACTCACGCTGGTACAGGTGGGGACAGGACTCCTGGTGCTGGCAGGGCACAGCACGTAGTCCGCTGCTGGATGGTGGAGGTGAAGTGCTGGAGCCCAGAGAGTAATTGCTGTCGCCTCCACCCAGCTCCTCCAGCCCTTTTCTGTCCAGGAATCTAGTTTCCTCTGTCACCCTCACTAAAATAGCCAAGAGTACAGTGATGAGATCTGTGCTGGACAGGCAGGAATAGGTATATCCCCATCCAGAGTCATGCTCACACGGACTCCAAAAGCTGGATCTGGAGTCAATGCTGGGCTTTATTCCCAGGTTGGGCAAAGCCCAAACACCAAAGAGCCTCCTTGTCCAGACTGGATCCCTACCCTGGGGCCTGGCTCTGCTTTTGGTGACTTGGCACAAGTCAATGCTGAGTCAGAGATAAATCCCTCTCTTGTAGTCCAGGTCTTGAGCTCTATGATGCCCTTCAAACACACATGGTACTCAACAACCACAAATTAAAGGACTTCCAAGCAGACAAAAGACAAAAGTAACTGAGAATGGTCTTATGTCCTTCCTATGCACCCTTCACTTTTTTTGATGAAGACAAGACTAAATCTTCCCGATTAACAGGAATAAATTAATGATCTTGGAATCCCAGTTCAGACACTACAGCTCAGGTACAATGTGCCTCAAGCATAGAAGGGGTGAGAATAATTGCTCACACAAGGATTTATTTTTGGGATATCCACTGATCTAACCCCAATGTGGCTTTACAGGGCATTTGTAGTCCCCCCTCCATCTCACTCTCTCTAAACAATCAGGCAAGGCTTCCCTTGCCTGAGCACAGGACCACTGTCCTCAAACCACCTGTGGGACCAGAGAGGAAGGGATTTAAGGCACAAGACCCCAGGACAGGTACTTCAAAGGACCCTCTGTAAGTATGAAACATCGTAAGAGAGGAAGCATGAAGTAGCTGGTTTAGAAAACTCACAAGTGACTGACAGTGGTGGACACAGCAGAACCAACCTTGAGACAGAGGGTGAGAAAACCTGAGCTAGGAGGGCTGTGAAAAAGAAAAGCAGCAGCTTAGGTTTGATGTATTGGGAGAAAAGGAGAGTCCATGGAGGGATATGGAACAGCAGCAATCAAAGCAACATGTCAGGGGAATCATCTGCACACATGTCCAGGATGGGGTGTAACAGGGACACATGGCAAAGCAGGATTTCTGCCACTGTTGATAGATTGGAAAGGCACTTCATCTGAAAACTCAGCAAAGGCTTGGCCACTGCCTGGGGGTGAGGACCCAGGCAGACATTTAAGGCAAAGATGAATCCAACTTATGCCCTGCCAGGCTGCCCTTATGATTACAGGTGGCAGAGCAGCACCATGGACCCTGAGCAAGGTGATAGCTGACCTAAAGAGCACACATGAACTGCCATAGCTATTTGGATGTTAAACCTAATGGGATATCAAGCCAAGGAGCTGGAAGGTTTATTGATTTTTAATTTTTTTTTCTTTTTCTTTCAAGAAGCCCTTAACAAAATCTTACGGGATTAGAACTGGTTACTGCCAACAGACGCTCGTGATGGACACAGTGAGAAGTGCTAGACCAGATTAGACAAGGCAAAGTGAAATGTGTCCCTGAATTCTGTGAGGAGTGACAGACAAACCTCCAGACACAATTATTTTCTCTCTTTTCCTGCACTTCATGTTATTTCTCTAACAAAAGCTGCTTGGCAAAAGGGATTATTACAAGGCTTTTTGGAGACATTAACAGACGACTTATAAGTGGTTTGCTTGTTTCCTGGCCAGGCATCCACCAGATGAATTACTCAGGACACATTTTATAGAATTGCTGCGAAGTGAGACATACACCCCTGAAACGCATGGCACCATCCCCATGAGCTGGCTCCCTGCCACCAGACAGCTTCCCTCTTCAGCCCAAGGTGTGACTTGGGTTCCTTCTGAGCCCCTCCACTGAAATGCTGAAGGCTCTGTCCCCTCCTGGCATGAAGATGGTGAGTTGAAACGTGTAAAAGGAGCCTCCCTCCTATTGCACCGATTATCCGGAATCAACAACACAAAAAGCTATCAGCAAACAGTCACAGCAACCTCACAGCTAGAAGGGTGATGCCTCAAATGATGCTGTTAAGGACAACAAAACCAAATGCTTTTTACTTATCTCAGCAATGCACACTTTACAAATGCCCCAAATGCACTGAAAATTATAGGAAAAGTGCTCAATTGCCACCAAAAGGCATTTTGGTTTGAGGGAAAGCAGAGGACGACAATAAATATGTGGTTCAAGGAGGAGTCAAGGGCTCACAAATGTATTTTGCTGGCACTGAGGGAAGACAAGGGAAAGCTTTTGTAGCCAAATTGAAGATGGCTGAGATGTCAGCCTTTGTAGAAAGTCCTGTTCTAAAATGGGTGTCTTGGCTGAAAGACTTCCCCCATATCTTTGTGATTTCCAAATCAACTCAGGGTAGATTATAAAGGGTAGTTTTATCCAGAAAAGGAGAAGATAGGACATCTTTGCAACTGCAGCCCACAGCGGCACAGAGGAATATACTGTGGCGCTTTGTGGATTGTCAATTCTCTGCTACACACCACACGACACAAATTGTATGTTTCACAGATCTCAGGCCTGTGAAAGAGAAGTATAATGCTAAAACCCTGCATGTTCTGCAGAGCAAGCTGGAGAGACAGAAGTTGCTGGAGACCATAACATAAGCTAAAATACAGGATGATTGTAGCAACTAAACAGTGTTACAGAAGAACTCTGGTCAGACTGACCCGAGCAAAGACTCGTTCACTCCAAACCATATCATATCAATTACCCTGAGCATGCAGTCAAGACAACCCTATTGGTTCCTTTATAGCACCAGGAGCATCAGCCACCTCCCTCAGCTGTGCCCAGTTCATTGAATACCGCCTGAATCACTCTTAAATCCAGCTAAGTACAAACCTGAGGAAGTTGCACCAAGGACAGGGTTAACACCGACTCTGGCCTTCCCTTGGAACCACACAGCCCTTTGCTCCCAAGCCCTGAGTGATCCTTTTGTGGGCTCCTTGGCCAGATCACAACACCCTGATTAGTTGCCGGAAGTGCTCCCACCAGTTCTGGCATTCTGAGAGGGCTGTAGTTTTCATTATATTAATTGCTAATCAGTAAGCATCCTTATTTTCCTGCTGCTAAGTGTGACAGTAGGAGGGCAGGTCCGGCAGCAGCTCCCTTGGCTTAAAGGGCAAACCCTGACAAGGATTACCAGTGGTTTCTATGGTTCTAATTGAATTAGTGCTGTCTCTGTGCTGCCACATGACCCACCTTTCTCCACTGTGTCCCAGCCCAAGGACAGGATCGAGGTCTTGGCTATATTTCCAACTGGGACCTTAGAACCTGTCCTCAGCATCATCCAACCACACGCTGGTACTACATTCATCCCAGACACCACAAACTCACTTCACTCACTTGCTGGTTTGACTGGTTGCATCCCTCTGAGTCCCAGTAGGTTTTGAGAAGCCCAAACCCACATTCCGTGTAAGGGACCCAAGTAAAGCCCATTGTTACCCCAACACATGCAAAAGGAAGACACTACTCTAAGCCGTGGGGGCAAAGGCATCCCTCCATGCACTGAGAGACAGCATTGAACCCCTGGGCTTGTCCCAAAAATTTCTGCATCTTCTCCAGCCAGGAAAAACCTGCCAGCCACAGGTGGTGGCTCCAATACTGCTCATTTGGAGCTGCACTGGGACAACCAGTGCGTCAGCCAGCCCAGCTGGACTGCAGGGCTGTGAGACAGAAAAGCCAGGAAAGTGCTGTGAGCTGGAAGATGAGCTCAGCAGCTGAGCTTGTGGAAGCATCCTCCTCCTCTCCTGTGGGAAAGTGATGTCCTACCCTTGCCAATCCCTCTGCAAAGCTTCCTATGGGAAGTTTCTGGCACTGGAAATGGTTGCCAACACAGGATTAGCAGCCTGTTGATTTAAAGGGCTTATTACAGGAGCTTAATTCTATTTTGACAGATGAAAGTAAGTCAATTACGGCTAGAAATAGCTCAGAATTTGGGTTGTGGGGTTCTTCTTTTCCTTTCAATCTCTCATTTTTATTGTGGCATCATTTTCTTCCCTTTCTTTACCTCAAAGCCAGAGTTTTTTGTAAGATGCTTCTCTAGCCCAGGGAAGCCTCAAACACAGGCACCTGGGGCAGACATGATTCTTCTGGCTCATTATTGCTGCCTGTGAAGCACTGGGACACCAGGGCCTTCACCCCTCCCATTGGGCTCAGGCTGCCCTGGAGCTCCCCCTTAGGCTTGATCCTGCAGGAAATGACCCCAAAACCCGTCCCCTGCCCACCCCCACCACTGACACCCAACCTGAGCTGGGACAGACAACACCCAGCACAGACCAACTGATCAGCAGAGCTCAGGCTTAGAGACATGGGGGAAAGAGGTGCTCAAAGCAATTGAGGAACATTAATGCTGAGGCTTAGAAGTGGGAGCACCAGCTACACAAGGAAATTCCCATACTGAGAGATTAACAGCGTCTAGTCAGGATCAGAGAACAACTACTGCCATAAGCCATCTCCACCGAAAGCCACTGCCTGCCTAGACTCCCTGAATGTCTAAAGAATTATGATTCTCCCTAGAGAAATAAAACAAGAGCCTACTCCATTCCCAAGATATTCACATGAAAGTCTCATGCTTAGGGCTCTCCTTCTTTTATAATCTCCTCATCCTCACCACATTCCTGTTTCCTGTACACCTGAAGATGTAAGGAGAGAGCAAAAAGACTCCTTCATTCCCTCACAGTAAGGCAGCTGGCTCCATTTATCTGAGCAGCAGGACTCAACCATGTCACTTCCCTCCTGTCCTGGCTGCCATGAACTCCCTGACCTGAGGACCTGTGTGAGACTTGCATATGTCACTCACGCACAAGGTGACAGATCTCATTGCTGGCTCAGTGCACATATGTTTCTTCAAGGAAAACCCTAACCAAAGGCTGGGGAGTTATGGTGACATCTCAGGAAGGTGGAAGGAAGGCACTGGAAGACTGAAGCTTGGTATAGTGCTAAAAGCCCTCACACCCCTGTTCACAAGGTGGTCTCCAGTTCTTATCTAGCGACCATCCACCTCCCATGGAGTCTTCCTCCTGGCCTGCAGGAAGAAACTGGTTGCAACTGTTTTCCTCCAGCACACACCAATCAATTGCTCTCCACCTCAGGAAGTTCACAAAATCCTGGCTCTCACCCTCGGACAGCGTGCAGCAGGCGCAGCGAGGGGTAGGCAGTCCTGACGTTGATGCGGTGCTTCAGGATGAGCTCGTTCACCCATTCCACTCGCTCTTTTCCCCCCTTGGCCATGAATGCCGGGATCCAGAGGATGCTGCCGTTGAGACTGTGGAGGCGTTGCAGCAGCTTCTCCCTCCAGGTCTCATTCACCAGGTCCTCAAAGGCCCGTTGGATGACTGAGGGGTTCATAGTCACCAGATCTGTCTTCATGCCCACGTCCTGTGAGTATTCCTGGACAGGAGCCAGATTGCACCTGCGAGGGGAAACACCAAACAACCCTTTTCAGTGGACTGAGGGAAGGCAGTGACAGGTATGAGGGGTGTGTGATGCCAAAAGCCAGGGCCAGCGACAGATGTGCCCATTCACACTTGCTTTTGAGAGGAAGAGGAGGGAGAATGAGCCCCTCCAGTAAATTAGGAACGATGAGCCACCTCAGCAACAGGCCACGGTCCCTCAGCATAATGGTATGTGCATACATATCCCTCTGGGACAATGCTAATAACAGCCATAACTCTGGTGTCTGGTGGATAGTTTTTACAGATTGGAGGCTCTTCTGGTGCCGTTCAAAAATAACATCAGCAACAAAGCTTCAGTCTTTTCTTCCATGGGCGATTCGAAACAAAACGGCTTCCCATGGAAGGAAAGCACTCACCACTTAATTCCAGCCCTGCTGGAGTAACATAATCCCAGTTCCTTTTCTCCTCCCGGTCAGTCTGCCAAGAGCAGACCCAGTGGCACCGGTGGAGATACTGACACCAGTGAGAGAGGTATGCCAAGACATCATCTCCACAGGATCCACAGGCTGTCTGCAGGCTGTGACCTTCAAAAACTATCTCTATAGTGTTAATTGGTGCCTCCTCAGGCTGTGCACATGAACACAGGCCACATGCCATGAGCTCCTTTGTCACAACAGGGCTGAGGGCCTGCAGGATAAACTGCCAACAAACCACCCTTGTTATACAGTGGTTTCCTACAGTGCCTGTGTCCATTAAGCCATGTCAGTGCTGTGCACATGGAACTGAGCAAACGACACCAGGAACTAATCTTGATGGAGAGATGCAAAGAGATGCTCCCCCAGCATCCTAAAAACCAGAGGGTACCCATATCTTTGCACACTGCATGCCCTGTTGTGGTGTTTGACAGTGAACTTACAGGATCTAATGAGCAGGAATTGCATCCTAACCATTCACCCCAATAATCATCCATTATGACTGTTTCCCCTACTTTACAGATGGGAAAACAAAGGGAATGGTGAAAAGAAAATCCAGCTACTGGCATGCAGGGCCCTTCTGATCCACTCACTGTGGGAGCAAAATCACTGAAAATAAACACTGGACCTGTATCCTGCACACAAATCCCACTGCTGGTCACTGCCAACGCTGCTGAAAAGGCTGCCTGGACGGAGCAAACATTCCACAGGAAGATGCAGGTTCCAGTGATGGCTCAGATAGCCTATGGTGGGAAGAGCACATCCATGCCAGACCTGCACTAGCACATGGCTGGGGAGAAATTGCTCAAAATTCCAATCCTTACATCCAGAAAAGCTTTTCTCCTGCAACTTTGTTGCCTGACATGGAAGCCACTCACTAAACTTTGCCAGAACCACAATAAGCAGCTTTTCCCTTTGCTCACTTGGGTTATGCTTAATGATAATGCTCCATCCCCTGTGGACAGGCTGGAGCTGCCAGAAGCCAGGCAGTCTGGACCAGCCAGGTTTGAGCAGGGGGCAGAGTGGTGACATTATCCTCATTCCCACGTCACACGGGCACCGCCTCTGTGAGCCACTGATGGATTGGGCTGTCTTCATAATAGACTCAACAGAAAACAAATGTCTGCACATACATAAATCATCAGTGGACTCCTACAGCCCCTCAGCTAACAGCTGTGCAGGGGTGTTGGGGATGGGAGGGCAGGAGCTCCTCCGCTCCACTCCAAATACCTCCAGTAGTGAAGGTTCTGTGTCCCAGTGGGGCTCAGGAGGTGCTGCCGCAGGTCCCAGGGACAACGCATCTGCAGAGACAGCGGTGCTGGGGATGGAGCGGTCACAGGGGAGTGCCAGACCCAGGTGTGCACAAGTGTGGTGCCAGGGCATCATGCAGGTCACCCTGTGCTCCAGGGCAGAAGTGACCTGGGGAAGAACCAAGTTTGCGAGAGTCCAGGACAAGGTGTGTTTGTGAAAGGGAAACTAAGTGGGAGAAGAGGAGAGAGCACCTGGAACCAAGGGTGATGGGAGTGAATGGAGCCCTGAGGGGGCTAATGATACACTGTGAGAGGAAACAGGACGCATTTGCAAGAACACTGGGAGAGCACTTGGAGATGGGTGGAAGACTTTGCAGCAGGATGTCTGCATCAATCGTGTACTCCACACATGTACATGGGGCTGCAGGGCTGTGTTGTTCCAGGCTACCAGGCCTCCAGCCCCTTCCACTGCTCCGAGCTCCCTGAAGCCCCCCCAGCCACACTGAGCCACAGGGCACAGGCCCCTACCTTATGACAAAGCTGTGTGCGTCGATCTCGGGGCCACAGCCGCTGCTGAGCAGGACCCCTGAGTTGCCCACGATGGCACACGTGGGGAACTGCTTGCCCTTGAGGGGAGACGTGCGGGGCAGCAGCTCATAAAGGTTCTGAGAGACATTCATGGTGCTGTCCCTGTCAAAGACGTAGTGGATGATGTCCCCTGGCTTCAGTGTCCCCTTCAGCACTGAAATGTCCTTTTCTGCGTCCAGGAACTTCAAGATCTGTTTCCTGAGGATAGGGAAGAAAACAGCCCCATCAGGTGATGTACAGGGGTAATGTGGGCCACATATAACATGAACTCTTGCCTCCTGGCTGCCCTCTCTTTCTGGCCAGCCATCTGACCAATGCAATCTTAAAAACAGGCATCTCCATCTTAACTCCTGCTGCCCCTCCACTCATCCCTGCCTGGGGCAGGCTAGCATGGTCAATCCACCATTAGTGGGGGTGGTCCCTGAGTTTACTCTGGGAAGAGCCTCTCCTTCTCCCCTCTATGAACCATCACCTCCACACATTAATTCCACTTGACCTGGAGAACAGGGGCTCAAGTGTTCCTTGTTTTGCTGTTGCCAGGTCATCTGGTCCAGCTGGGAATTCATTTCCAAGTGATCGCTTACAGATATGAAGCCTAGCTCAGCAGGAGATAAGTCTTTTTATTTCTTCCTTGACTTCTTTAGATGATATAGGGAGGCAATTTGCCAGTTTGCACTGGAGAGGACCAAATCTGTCTCTTGTCCTATAGGTAATTACCAGTACCTGATCTTCAAAGAGAGTGTCTGGTTGTGTCTCCATTTGGATGAGGCTGGTTTAATGTTGTGCTTAATGCTTTCATTACTTCTGTCAACAACAGCTGGAGATGAGGAGTCATTTATTACTACTTCAGCTCTAGAGAAAAGAAAGTCAGGGAGAGGGAAAGAGACAGGATCTGTTAGCATCCCAATGGCACTTCTAATCACTGTCTTCGGGCTCTGGCTGCTGGAATTCAAACTTCATCAGAAAAGCAAAAATGTAGTTATTAGCTAAACAAGAACTGAAAGCCTGTTTGTATTCTGCTACACTCAAGCAGACAGACACAAATCCTTAAATATCTGCTCGCTTCCATGAACACAGACTGACAGGCAGGCACAGATCTAAAGAAAACACTCTTACACACTGAGCTGCAGGAAGGCATTCACAAGAAAACACACACAGGTTCTGCAAAGAGAGGCTGGCAGATGGACACACAGACAAGACGACCGGGGGGAGCCCCTAAAAGTCACTAAGAAATTCCCTAGCCAAGGCTGCTGCCCTGTTGCCTTGCGGTCACATATGAGCAGCCCAAAATGGAGCCAGCTCAGCTCCTGGAGAGGATTAAAATCCTTGTCAGAGTGCTGCAACCCTCACTTCATCCAACGGAGAAATTAATTCAGCTGAGCTGCTGGGTGCTGCTTGTGAGACTGGGCGGTGAGCATACTGTACCGAACACAAGCAGGCTGGCTCACTGGAAACTTTTTCCCTGCTTAGAATAGAGCATGAGGATTTCAGCACCCATACGGCCTGTTCCAGACCTAGAAATGAGCAACAGCCAGATGCTGGATATGATCACTTGGAGAACCCAGCTTTTAATCCCTGCTCTAAGGACCAAATCAGCCCCAGCACTTCACTGCCATTCAAATCAAATGGCATGAATTGAAGGAGCTTCCAAATATATGGTTCCAACCAGCTGCCCTCCAAAAAGAATAGCCAAGCATCTCATCAAGAAGCTCATGTATATCTGCAGACCCGAAAAAGCCTTGTCACTACAGAGCACTCTGAAAAATACACAGCCAAAGCACTCACTATCAGCTAACTGGAATCTCCATCTCTGGTGCAGAGGGCTTCTTCCAGCTGGAAAATGGTTTGTAAATAAATCTGTTTATAAAAAGCATGTAAACCCCAAGGAGGGAGCAGAGTGAGAGACTGGGCAGAGCTGTCAGCCCAGGCTCATGGACAACATCCAGCTCCTGGGGACATATCCCCAGTGCAAGGGAAAGTGCTCCCCAGGACATATTGTGGCTCTCACTGTATAATGTTTCAGAAAGGCAAGGAGATGTGTTTATAAATGCTGGCTGACAGTGTCCTGGTGTGTGTTTGTACAGTACCTCTCCAGAGGCTGCCACTCTGTTGGATTTGTTTGCATCTTGCATTTTGCTGTATCACTCATGTCTTGGAGAGCTTACTTAGAAAGTGCCAAAAATCATAAAGGAAGTAGTGTAAAGAAATCTTGGGAATAACTACGATTTTTGAGGGGTTTGTCCATTTTCTGTGGTGACATCACCACAGAATGCTATCACTTGTTCTTGCATGGTGTCACCAAGCTTTCCAACCAACCAAGTGGCATACTTGGTAATGCTGGGCTGACAGGGAATCATTGTAAAAATAACACAGGGAGACACTGAATGAGGCTGTGATGCCATGGAATGACTCTGCAATGGAGCAACGTTCCTGGAGTGCACTGCGATAAAACCCAATGGAGTTCTGATCTCTAACACAGTGATCTCTCTTCTAATAGCACTTAAAACTATGGAAATAGCAACTCTATCACTGACTTATTTTCACAATAAGTAACTCTTTCTCATTCTCTCAATCACCGCAACTTGCAGATCCTTGGTTATTTGCAAATGATTATTGCACTGAGCTGGGAGAAGGAGGGGGAGAAACGATTAAGAAAATGCAAAGCAGAAGTGAAAAGAAACAGATACATTTGCTAAATCAGAACAGCACTATCCAGCGAAGAGGAGAAGCAGATTAATAGCTGCCTTACAGCAAAAACAAATGAACACAAAATCTAATTTACAAACCTATTAGATTTGCTATGTAAGCTGTTCACAGCTGATCTGATTGTACCTCTGCCTCCAGAACTCCTGCAAGACAAAGGAAATGCATTATTTATAAATCCAGCTCCTCTTTGCCAAACATTGTTCAACAGTCAAGAGATCCTGCTCTGAATGGCTCCAAGAGGAGACACTGCCACGCCGTTTGAGTCCCACCTCCTCCAGAAAGGAGATGTCCTGATGCCTCTGAAGGGCTCTTCATCCTTCATCACTGCTGCCTTACTGTGACTGTAAAATCATTCTGGCAAAAACGCTCCAAGCCAACCCAATTAATAATACCTGTGTGATACAACCAGCCATCAAAGACATCTGGTCTCTGCCGTCAAAGCAGCGTGCAGCCTACAGCTGCATTAAATATATCTCTACTTCTTTTTACGAGTCACATGTTAGCAGTGCACAGAGAAGGCCTCCTCCATCTCCAGGCTGCTAGGGCACTTTCCCTGTCCTTTTCAGGTAGGGTCTGAGCTGAATGATCTGGATAGGATTCCCACAACTGTCTTCATCTGGGCTTTTAGCTGAGATCATCCACTATTTCTCTTTTACTCAGATTTTGTCACCAGCCTCCTGGTGACCTGTGCAGACCTCAAGCTCACAAAATGCCTTCTCCCGGCTCCCAGTGACACAGGGCCCCATTCCAGCCCCACTCCAATCACGAGTGCCCTGAAGCCTCTTGTTCCCACCGTTGGTGTAACCTAGCTGAAGCAACGAGGCCAACTGACCAGCCATCCACACGCTGGAGCTGAGACCTGAAGTGACAGCCTTGTCACTCCCATGGCCTGACACTACCACACATGGACAGGTGCCAGACCTGCCTGAGCAAGACCTGTGGGAATGAACAGCCAAAGTTTCCAGCAGCTATGTATATGACACTATAATGAAGAACAGGTGGGCCCAAGCCCCTTCAGAAACCCACATCACTCACACCACCTGTGAATCCTTGCTTAAAAATAAAGACATACAAGTATTGGTTTGCATTAAGTTGGCTGCAGACCCCCTTCTTACCTTAGCTTGCTGTCTTCAAAGGGGGTCACAAAGAACGAGTTGCCCACCTTGTAACGCTCAGTGGGAGCTGGGCTCCCATTTAGATACATTTGAACTGCCACGTGGTCATTGCTCTGTTTTATTCTTTCCATTGCAGGCATCTCAATGAACACACTCATAAAGAGAACCAAAGTCTCTCCCACCAGAAATATTGTTACCTGGAAGTATATGCCTTAATGAAAGCATATCTCAGGAGAATGTATTTCTATGAGTTCTGCAAAAATCCCAAATGCATTAGACATAAATGAAAAAGAAAGTGTGTGAACCTGTGGTGTTGTTAAAAAAAGATTTTCAGACTCGCAGAATGCGACCTAAATCTCTTCATTAGGCTGAACACAGCCCTCAGCACCCCACATCATCAAACCCTTGGAAATGCCATGATGGTGTTCTTTTCCTCTCTCCTGCCAGAGACCATCTATGGCCAAGTCAGAGTGGTTCCTGCTCTGACACCCTTCTCTTTCCTTTGACAGACCTGAGACTCAGTGAGCTGTTTCATTTTTTGGTGAATCAAGGGAACAGCAGGACTAGCTCATTCCTAGAGTCTACTGGCATTTAACAAGCCTCTGCATTAATGGGGTTCACCACGGGGTGTGGGAGCAGACTGGATTAGTTTGCAAACCACGCATCCGCTTGGAGACATCTCTTCTGAAGGAGCCTTCCAAATGGGATTTACACTCCTTCACACTTGCTGTAGGACAGACAAAGCTTAGAAAAAAGAAATGTTTTTCCCTGAAAATAAGTGCTGGTTCACAACCTCTGTGAAAGGAAAAAAAGATATATAACATGGAAATTAGGATGTGGAGAAGATCTGTTAGCTCCCACCTCATTCATATTTTGTGGCTACAGCAGGAATGATACAAAGTAACATATTATTCAAATGCATTTCTCCAGTCTAGCTTTACATGCCCCCAGCGACAGGTCTGTGTGTGTCTCCTCCTGGAATTAAGGCAGATGTCAGGGTTGGAGGTGCTGGAGGTGAGGAAGAGAAGTTGAGAGCACATCTCCCAGCTGACTGTGTGCAGCGTGGTGGGGAAGGAGACTGGCTGCCAGGTCCCTGCCTAAGAAACCCCGCAAGGACAGTTTTCAGGGTTTACTCTTGCCCCTTCACACACAGTGAAAAGCAAAAATATTGCAAAGCAAACAGAGCATGAATTGCTCTGCTGCCATGTATGAACAGCGTATTGGTGGAGGAGAGGAAGGCTCTGTTACATGTTTTCTCAAGGCTTGCTCCACGCCCTGGGCTCACTGCTTTGCTGGCCAGCAGCAGCCACGATGCTCCCGTGGACACCTGAGATGTCTGCAAACACTGCTCCCTGTCCCAGGCTTGTTTTTTGTCTCCAAGCCATGGAGATGCCTGAAGCTGGGACATGATATCTGGCCGAAGGTCAGCTAGTTTAGTGAATCCTAAAATGCTCCTGTGGCTTCCAAACTATCATCCTTTTGGCACTTTCTGTCCTACATTGCAACTTCTGAATATCTTCCCTACAATCTCCCTTTGTAGAGTCAAAAACAACATGCGCTTGGCTCAGCCCACTGGTGGGTCACAGCCAGACGAATCAGCTGCTCAAAACACCTGTGGTTGGGCCAAGCACAGTATTTTCCAAAGTCTGCCAAACTTTATTAACAACACAGGCAAGCCATCATCACCATACTCCTTCCCTTCCCCCACCTGGGAAGAGGAAAACATTTAGAAATGGAGGGTACTAATTAAGAAGCACACATTAAAAAAAAATGTTAGTCCATTTTACTATACCTTGCTGACCTAGAGTTTCAAATCTCTTTGCTTCAAAAGGCAAAGACCAAACTTGATTAGAATAGCACAGATAGCATTGATTTTGAACAGCTTTCTAGTGCTACACTGTGTCTAGATTGAATTGCCTTATTAATCTAGTTGTTATCAGTTTGATTGTATAGCCAGCACCACAAAGTACCAACCTGTTTCCTAATCCTATTATTTACAAAACATTTTTCTTCAGGCTTCTGTTGGGATGTTTTCCAGTGATAAGTTGCATCTATATGTGCTACTGCAATCTTAGTGGCTTATGCCATCCTTTCTCATTTTTGCTTTGAGATTTTCCACTGAATTTCCACTATCTAAGATATTATATAGGTCAAAACATTCTATGCTCAGATATAAAGTGACACTGATTCATATATCAGAGGTATAAAAGAAAAATTGTCTTATGGTTCAGGCCCAATTTTTCTCGGGATGAATGACTTCTGACAAATCAGGTATGCAAAGACTCTTTTGTTCACCCTCTATGAATGGGCTGTTTAGGGTTTTTTCTTCTCTTTTCATCGTTTCCCACTTCTTAAATGCTTCTCTTAATTGTTGCTAGGAACAGTTCGGTCTCGCTTCGAGCAATTTCGATACGTGAAATCAAAGCAGCTTTGACTGAACAAGTAGGTCACACAGCCTCGTTGGGCAAGCGGATCTCTAAGAACAGGCTTTATGTGTCCATATTTTCAGGCTTACAAATTAAAAAATGTGTTTTCCATGGGTATTTTGCAATGCCCACCCCCAAGTCCTGCTTCCCCCCAGCATCTATGGCAGACAATACAAATGGGAAGCAGGCACAAGAAACATGAGCTAACCAGAAATTTCAGCTATACCCAACCACTCATTTCATAGATCATGAAATTATTTGGGTTGAAAAGGACCTTAAGATTGTCTTGTTTCAACCCCTCTGCATTTAACTACATTTGTGGAGCCCATTCCTGGTGGAACAAAACCTCTGGTTCCTCCTGACCTTGGGCAACCCAAGCCCTCCCCTTCTCCCGTCTCCATATAAGAGATAATGGTCCCTTGGGGGACTATTAAGCAGAATTTATCCACCTGAATTACTCTGGAAGAGAGTTCAGAGTGCCACAATTTTTATCTGAGGGGTTCGAATGACTAACACTTACTAATTAGGTTTTCACAACCTACTTTTGTGTTAGGTGCATTTTATGATTCTTGTTTTACAGCTGGGACACTGGAGGTGAAGTGGCTTGGCCCCTAACACCAAAAAATGAGCTCCACATCAGCAGGCACTGTGGGCTTCCAGCAGACCTGTCCTCTTGAAAATGCTGCTTTTACACTTGCTGAGATTGAGTATGTTTCTTGCTGGGCAAGAGGGTAGGACACATGACCCAGAGGACCCCGGGCATTGATCTCAAAAGGTCTCGCTGGCCCAAAAAGCAGATGCAGCCATTAGTCTCCTGAGACAGCTGCAGACTGTATCCATTAGGCAATCTGTATCTATTTTAAAAAATAATAAATCACAACCTATATTTACTTTGCTTTATAAGCATTGCTGTGACATCCTCAAGATCAGAACTGCTATTTCTTACCCGAGGAGCACAAGAGCACGATGCCAAGTTTGGCCAGGGACCACCCTCTCATAATCACTGCCCTCCTAATTCACGGGCTCCTCCTAAGGCAGCTGGGTGGGGAAGGAATACAGAGTGGGATGCTCACAGCCTCTCTGCAGGATGCTGTGCCATGGCCAGAGCCCCAGTCACATAACTAACAGTTTGGGGGAAAACGATACACCATCCATCCACTAGTATATAGATGGCCCCTCTCCTCCCAGATAGACTTGCTCCTGCTGACACTCAGAATCCTGTTAAATGTGGATCAGGACACAGGTTTCAACCCTCCCTCCTGTTCCCTAAAATTAAGGGTTTGTGTTGCACCCACAAGAATAGCAAAAATGACTCCAGGACTTTGCAGGAAAAACCGTCACATTTCCAAGTTGCCTATGGAAGAAAAGTACATAATTGGCTTCTGCACACCAACCTGTCCAGCCTGCCCTGCAGGGTGGAGAAGCAAAGGTGACCCAGGAGCCCAAAATGAGGAGGAACTGAGCCCAGAGGCTGGAAACCAGATTTCCTTAGGGATTGTATCCTGGCTTTTCATCTGCACATCAAGGTCTGACTGAAAAGATGGAAAAAGACCACATTCATCAGTAAGTCCCATTATGGGCTTCTCACCAGACATTCAAGTGGGGTTTAGGTCAAAATCCATCCATATACATAAAATGCTCTGTTGTCCCAGGAGAGAAAAATTGGAAGAGGAAAGGCTGGTTAACCTCACATGTAAACCAACTTGCAGATCATAAACAAAAGCCAAAGCTAGACAAGAAGTAATGTGATCAGAGATGCATTTCTGAACCTTGAGATCTTGTACTCAAGCACTCCATCATGCACTTTCCTAGCACTGGTCCCCCATCCAGGAATGCAGCTCTTGCAAGGCTCCAGCATCATCTCGCCTTCCTGCACCGCATCTCATAAACCAGGGAGAAGCCAGGACATCTGACTTACAGATCATTCCTGTGATATTTCACCAGCTGCTTTGGGGGGGTTTCATCCTAGGACGTAGAAGACATTGTGATGAAAAGAAGTGGTGACTGCAACCTCCTGGTGAGCAAGGTTCCCTCTGCAGAGATTAATTGGGAAGACATTTCTAAAGCGCTTGTCTGCTGGGACAGATCCTGCAATACATCTTGATGAAATGTTCAAAATTGCACTTCCATGTGTTTAAAATCTCACTTGATTATATTGTCACAGCTTGGCAGCCCAAGTGTCAAAAACTTCCTAAATATCAGGCGCTATTTTTAGTGTTTCAAGTTTAATTCTTTAAATTGAGTCATACGATCACATTTGGGAGAGTGCACCTAACTGGGGTCCCAGTGCAGGTCTGGTACATTGAGCTGCAGGGGCAGCACTTGTGCAGTCAGACACAGTGATTCTATGACCATCCAGCAAGCCAAGGAGACCTGGTGTAAGGCACCAGCCAATGGCCTCACCGTTCTCATGGCACTTACCCACCACAGTGGATCTATCAGTCTCAATCCAAGTAGCTTTGCTGATTTGGTCACCTCCCCCTCATCACCTGTCATGCAGGCTCCTTCCCAGGGACCACAAAAAAGGTCAGAGGAAGGTTGGAGGTGCTCAGCATGTCTGCCTGTCAAGGTGGCTCCACACCAGCTCCTGCGTAAATGTCAGCAGGGTTTGCTCCTGAGGTCTCTGCTTGGCTGAAAGTTACAGTGTGTAATCATTGCAAGCTCGGCTGAGGACACGATGGAACCAAGACACATGAGTTTGCAAAACAAACACCTACTGCTTAATAAGGAATATGCCAATTAGTCTGAAAGACTTGCATGACAAAGCCAGTGACAAATCAGCAGGAAGGTGCAGCTGTGACATCAGGCAATGGGAGGGATGCCTGTGGCAGCCTGTCACCAAGATGTGGGATCACTCTGTACTGGGGCAACCAAATCCTTGTCCTTGGCTTGAGCTACCTGCTCTGTAGGACCCGTAAGTAGAGAGGAGGATGCTCAGAGCAGCCTGATGGTTGCTGCTGCCTACCAGGAAGCCAGGGCACAGGATTTCCAGGCGCTGTTCCCAAGACAGCATGTGCTTTTTCTGAGCCAGAGAAGTCTCTCTCACACCTGTAGAGTGTCAGCTCTCACATCCACATGCATTTGCCATAACGTCAGCATGGCCTGACTTGATCATCCTGTGATGTTCTTGTTTTATCATAGCTCAAAAAAATACTGCCATGCTCACAGGGCTCAAATATCACAGACTTCAGCTCTCCCCATCCTGTGTACAGGCAAGACCTTATACCCTCCCTCATCATGGGTCTTCCATTAAAGCCCTGGCATGAGCGTTTTTCAATTTTTTTTCATGAAACAGCCAAGAAATAAAGAGCAAAGAAGGCAAAAAAGATCCAGTAAAAAGCTTGAGACTGAGGGGGAGGGGGAGTGGTTGTGTGTTTAGCTTTCCCCTTCTAAGTAAGAAGGGAAAAAAAACAAGAGCAGAGGGAAGACTGAGAAAGAAGCTGAAACAAAAGCCTCTCTGCTTACAAAAAATGTCTACATTATACATTTTTCCCGAGATAATTTTTTCCACCAACAGAGCAAAGCTCCTGGGGAGCACAAACAGCAGACCATCAGTCTTTCAGCAGAGCCTGTCACCCTGAGCATCCATGTTCCAGAAGCCAGAAATCCCAGTGGCTCCTGCAGCATCCTGGATGCCACGTACCTTGGGAAATGGGAACGATGCAATAAGATAATATGAAATATCGTGTCTTGAGGTACTGTGGGCCCTTGGGCTCATCCTCCTACACCCATCTCAAGCCTCTTTTCCCACTGCTCTGCACAGCCCCTTGGAATACTCAAGGTCTTATGTGGTTTCTTCTTTCACTGTTGGTGCGGATGTTGAGGATCTCTCCTGGGCAGTGACAACCTCCTGGGGCAGCTCTTCTGTATGAGCATCCTCAAAATAACATCTGGAACCTACACAAAGAGGGCTGGAAATGCTTAGATGACAGTTACACCCCACAACCAGCAACAGAGCTCTCCCAGGAGAGCCCCTTCACAGGGACTTAGACCCCACATGACAACCTCCTCTCTCCTTCCCCCGCTCATTAAGCTACACTGTGGAAATCCAGGCAGCAGTAAGAAGAAGTTTAATTACCAACTGAGCAGCAGCTGGTTGACAGTGGAGTGTGCTTCTGGGTGTCTGAAAAGGTGCTGGAGATGCCTCGTGCTTAGCCTTTGCAGGGGAAAAGTCCCCTGTTGTAGCTGCTGGCTGAGAACTGAATGATATTCCTGAAGGTGCTGGTAAAGCCTGGGTTGGAAGTGACAGGTCATGGTGTAAGAACCATCCTTCAGTCCAGAGCTGCCAGACAAACAGGTGATATCTAGAGCCCACTGTGATGCTTTTTGACTAAGGGAGACTTGAGAGAGCACTTCAAACCTGTGCGTGACTGTGACAAAATGTGTTTGTAAAGCAACCCAGCCTGTGGAGAGGGCTGTATGGAGAGGGACAGCACGCTCAGCATGCAGATGGCCAGCCTGGAGTGGGTTTTGTGTTTGTTTGGAATGTTCCCAGCAGATTTCTGTATGCAACAACAAGGACTTGATTTACAGTAGCAATAAGAAAGTCTAGGACTTAAGTTTGGAAAAGCCTCTCATCCCACACCATCTCCACCTCTCCGGTAGGTTTTGGCAGTGCCGTGTCCCTCTCCTTGGATCAGTCCTTTCGCTTCCCAATCGGAGCCAGCGCTGCTGCTGTTGATGAAGATGCATCTCCCCAAGGCTGCCACTACTACCAAGGTTGCTGCTCAGCCAAGACACAGATTTACAGTAGGAACACAAACAAAAAGGAGCTATAAAGATACTGTTTGGGGTTTTTTTCTTCATTTTTCAATTGCATTACAAGGGGCTGAGCAGCTGACACAAGCCTACTCTGCTGTGGCGTTTGCTGAAGGACACTTGAAACTCTGCACCTCCAGTGAATTTACTGTGCAAGGAAATTCCTTGTTTCCAGAGGCAACTGGAAATGGAAACCAGAGAAATGGAAAAATAATTATTGTCTAATGTTGTACTTTGGGATTATTTTTCGCTGCTGAGGATGACCCAGGCCCAGAGAAAACAAATGAGGGAGGCAATTAGAAGTGGTCTGGTTTGGAACAACTGTTTTTTATAGCAACCATGCCTGTGGATGTTTTTAAGTAGTGCTGTTCTTAGAGATGAAAAATCAAAATACCTGGAGGATCACAGAATTATAGAGTCATATGGGTTAAAAAAGACCTTTAATATCACTGAGTCCAACCATAAACCAAACACCTGCCAAGCCCAGCATAAAACCATGTCCCCAAGTGCCACATCTCCATGTCTTTTAAATACCTCCAGGGATGATGACTCCACCATTTCCCTGGGGAGCCTGTTCCAGTGCTTGTCAGCCCTTTTGGTGAAGAAATGTTTCTTAATATCCAAAATACACTTCTCCTGGGGCAACCCAAGGCCATTTCCTCTTGTCTTATCATTAGGACAGCCTGAAAGCCCAAAGAAAGGTAAAGGATCTCCTGGAAGATCAAAAGCATGTCTGTCATGCAAGAGAAAACCAACCCCTTCAATTCATTTATGTCTGGGAAAGGCTGGGAAGCTCCAGGTATGTCACTGCTGGCCATGGTCCCAGGGCTCCCTCTCTGCCCACGAGCACGGCAGTAGCACAGAGGAGCAGACACAGCACTGCTGAATCACTTAACCTCACCGTTAGCTGCTCAACAAGCCTTCACTAAATGAGCCAACATTTGAAACCACTTGTTCTCTACTGGGAGAAAAACGTTCCCTTTGCTTTCCCAACCAGAATTGTGCATTTATGGGGTTAGAGATGGGAAACAAAAAACCTGGACAAAAGGGAAACTTGAAGCCATTCAGGGAACTGCTTTGCTATCTGCATTGCTCTGGTCCATGAACTGACCTGTCTTCAGTAACTCTGAACCCAAGAAGGGCTGGCTGGTGATGTGCATCCTTCTACCACAGCTACTGCTCTTCTCACCAACAAGCTCAGAAATTCCCTCGTTGGCTGTATTGTAAGCTGCTGACAATCAGTACTGGACTGAAGAGTAACTTTTCACCAGCCCTACTGAAAATCTCTCTGTTGTGTTCTCAGCACTGGGGTGGTTTTTTGTTCCACTGGCTTGCTTGGAGATCTGCTACTGCTTCCCATCCCGCTGCTCCCAGCCCTCCTGTTGGACACCGATTCCCTGCAGGTACCACTGCTCCCACCATTCCCTCAGAGCTCAGCTTCAGCAAACAAGATGTGGAGATTCATCTCCTTCAGCGTGCTCTAGGCAGGAGCACAGGGGTTTTGACATGTGTTTGTGGCAGTTCCGTGGCCCTGTGGGGCTGCAGGAGATGGGGCAGTGTTTCATAGGGAGGAGGGGGAGCTCTACAGCCAACCTGAAACCAGCTGCTTGAACTCAGGTTATTGTCAGAAGAGTTGCAAACAAAGCCTGCCCCAAATATCTTCTTACTCAAAGCGCTCCAACATTGCTTTTATTTTCTAGCCCGATGTGTCATGGAGCTTTTATTCGAGCCCTGTCATACCCAACATTTACATGAATAGCTCCAGGGTGTCTGTGAGCTTCTGTCCTGCCAGAGCTACTCCTCCCCCAGTCCAACCTGGATAATTGCTGGCTCATGAACACCCGCTGTGAGAAAAAAAAGTGTATGTTGGTAGAATATAGCACTTTTTCCAGCAAAACTTTGTCATGGAGAGCAAGCCTTAGACTAACTCTGGGTTAGGTGCAGTAAATCACAACCTGAAAGACCTAAGCAGGACATTTATACCCCACGGACCAACCTTGACAAACAACATTACGACTATAGCCCACTACAGACCACTCAGAGCAAGTGCATCAGCCACCATAAAGGACACAAAATTTCTCTTCCTGAGCCTTTGAAAGGCAGGCGTTAGAAAAGGGCACATGAGGAAAAAGTGGCAATTTACTGACAAGCTTCCAGGCAGGTCAGCAATATCAGAGACTTCAATTCATCACTTAGAGAGAGCAGAGTATAATTCCTCTTGTAATCAGGATGGAAAGGCATGTGGTCTGGGCTAGCAGGGAGAAGGTTGACTCGTATTAAGACCAACCCATTACCAAGTGTCAAGTGCTCCCTAAAATGGCTCAGACGCTAATTTGAGAAGTCACCTGGTGGCAGCGGGTCACCAGCTCCCTCTACAGACAATCAGGACACAGCCGGACCCCTGCAGAACTGCTACAGCAGGCGGGGAATAACAAAGAGTGCCTTTAAACAGGAGCAGAATTTTCCTCTTTGTCACCGGCAGTAATCATCCCACTCGATGCCGAATCCTTTGTCTCCCTCCGTGGGGAGAGGTCTGTCCCGCTCCCCTATCCCGGCGTGGATGAGGAAATGGCTGCGATCGCATCAGTGCTCCCCAAGACAGATGTGAGCGTGTCTTTTGTTTCCTTCCAAGGAAACAAAGAGCCGGAGCGATGGATGGAAACACAGGCGCCACCGGGCTGCAGGAAAAGTTCGGCAGCACGGAACGAGGTGGCTGTTCGGAAACAAAGTGCCAAGACCATTCACAACAGCAATACTCCACCGCGCAGCTCACGCCGGCGAGCGAGGGGCGAGCCAAGGCGAGCGGGACGAGTCCCCCTCCCGCCCGCCGGCATCCCGCAGCACCGACCCGAGCCATACGTCTATAGGTGACACGTACATACAGCGACAGGGATGTGGCAGCGGGAAAACCTGCGAGCAGGGTTGCTGCAGGGTGGGAGGAATAGGCTAAGAAGAGCCGCGCAGCAGCGGGAGCAAGAAACTGCTGAATTTTCATCCTTGCCCCGACACCTCTTTGTTTCAGCATCTCCTGGCTGCGGGAGGTGGTATAAGGATATCTAGGGGAGTGAGATGGGACTGCTTAAGGAGCAAACATCTTTCTCAGAAGCCTTTGGCAGGCAGAGCAGCTCCAGCCACCCTCAGTTCTTACCTCCCTTCACCTGCGATGCCAGGAACTTACCGCTCAGAGAAACGGCACAGGGTTTGGGGGTTTTTTGTCCTTTTGCCAGTAGTACTATATGTATTCTTTCTTACCTAATGAACATTTTGTGTTTTCTTTCTGCAATTTCTCAGGATTTGTAGGTGAGAGAAATCTGTTCCCCCCTGCTCCCACCCATATGAGGTTCATTCTTCCAAAGACAATCCAAATCACAGGCAGGGGGCAGGGTATGTGTAAAAGTGGGCAAGCTGTTCGCTCCTCACAATAATTAGAGTGTGTTTCAATGCCAAGGAAAAAGAAGAAAAGAGTTGCACCTGCCTGCACTTCCCAGCCCCCCTCCATGCCATGAGCCAGCCCCGCCAGCTCCCTCCTTCCCTTCCTGCTGCTGTGACCAATGTGAGGGTGGGCTATGGGGGTGTGGAGGAGGATGTTGAGCCACTCGATTCATCAGCCAAATATTCCTGACGTGGGGGAGAGGTGCACAAATCCACAATACCTCCGAAATCTCCCACTGGGAGCTGTTCCCCCCCAGACACACGGAGAGCTCCTGGAAAACTTTCTAATGGTCTCTCCACACTGTTGCGCACTTTTGCTGTCACACAGTTCCCTTTACCTACAGGATCTGTTGACAAAAAATACTTTTATGTGGCCCCCAAAGCTGAAAGCCCTCTATCATCGCCTGACTTGGTGCAGATCAGGCACTCTGCTTTTCCACGTCACCCCAGCTACACAGCCAGGTCACAACATTGGGTTCACCCTTCCTGGCACCACATCAGCGCACAGGGATGAAGTGCCCTTTGTGATAGGCTTCTGTGCTAAGAGCTTACACTGTAAGGTGAGCAGCATTTGGCTCCTTGTGTTTGGGATGCAGCAGCTCAGGAAACCAGAGCCACTCTGGAGATGCCATGGGGAAGAGATGTGGGTGGGAGAGGACAAAGCCAGAGAAAGGACCAGTTTGCCCTACTTCACCATTAAGTAATAAACAATTACATAGCAGGGTCCCACCTTTGCTCTGTTTATCCCTGTGTGCAAAGCACAGCTGATGTGGGAATTCATCTGTGAAAGGCACCAACCTGTATCAGAGGGCACTGGACTGCAGGAGCCCTCCTTCACTCCCAGGGGTGCAGGGTGCTCCCCTCCTTTGCCGGTTACCTTCTCACTGCCTCTGAATGCTGTAGGAAACAATCTGCTCGCTGTTTCTACAGAACTCATCTGACCCTGTTGCCATCCCTGCCGCTGCACTGCTTGGCAGTACTTCTTTGGAGGAACTACAGCAACAAACTCAGATGCCAGGGTTTGGAGATAAGCAGCCAACAAACATCCAATTTCCATACAATGTAAAGAAAAGAGGGGAGAAAAAAGACACAACACTGGGAATCCCTAATGAACCGGGGTGAAAGGCAGGACAAGTAAGTAACAAAAGAGAATAGATTTTTCAATAAGGGCACAGCAAGTTCTAGCGAGCAGATCCAGCAGATAGGCAAGGAGAGAGAAGAAAGAACAGAAGCCGGAAAAGAAGATGGGAGGAAAGCAAGAGGATCAGAGCAGCCTGTCCGATGGGGAGGATGCATCAAAAGCTTTTAATTTCCTTTATTATTATACAGATAGTGCCAGCTCATTGCAGAGCAACAATTCATCTACCCTAGTAACCTGCAGTCCGGTGTTGGATGTTTCTGGACAAGGCTACTGACCTTTAAGCGCTTCTTGCCTGTGGCATACAACATAATGTAACAATGAAACAATAAACAAACATCACTGCATTTCATTTATCATTTCAGCAGATGTTTGTTTTGATGTAACACAGTGGACAAAGCCACCTGGTCCCAAACAAACAGACCTTTGTGTCATTTGGGCACTGTGAGTGCACTCTTCATTACTAAAATAATTTGTTTTTCCTCATTGCTGTAGTGAGTTCCTGAAGTTAATGCAAACCCAGTTCTCTGCATTTGTTCCTCTCATCCCCTAAATTTTCAAGCAGATCTCAGAGATGGGGTTTATGGAGTGGATAGGGTGTTGCTTCTCAGACTTAGGGTCTGCTTTAGCCCCTGCCATACAGGGCACCTGCAGAAAAACACCCACCATGGAAGTGATCAGGAGGGGGTGATCACGCAGCCCCCTAATGCATCCCATGGAAGCAAACCAGTGGGTTGAGATTACCCCTGCTCCATCATCCCCACCCAACTGCTCCGTGCTTAATCTCTCCAATCGCACAGACTGGTCCCTTATCCACCTGCAGACTGGTCCCTTAACCATTACCCTCGTGGGTTGGTGCCCTCTCCACCACACCCATCTGGAACAGCAGGGGCACTCAAGCCCTCTGGGCTGCAACTTGCCCCAGCAACCCTGGCCAACAGACCACCTGCACCAATATCCCTCTTAGTGACCTGCTCCATCTGTGTATCAACACAGCACTGAGCACTGCCCACGTCAAAACCCCTCTCCAGACCAGGATCTACTCCAACGTCTCTAATCAAGAGTGGTACCTGCTCCAGCATCCCTACCCAGATCTGTACCTGATCAAGCATCCCTACCTGGACCATACCTTAGCATCTCTAACAGGACTGGTACCTACTCCAGCATTCCTATCCTGACCTGTAACCTGGACCGGTACTTTCACGTCTTTAATGTGAGCAGTGCCTGCTCCAGCATCTCTACTTGGACCGGTACCCTCGCGTCTCTAAGGGAGCAGTACCTGCTCCAGCATTCCTACCCGGACCGGTATCTCAGCGCCTCTAAAGGGACCAGTACCTGCTTCAGCATCTCTAGTCGGACCAGTACCTCCGCGCCTCTAACGGGAGCGGAACCAGCTCCCGAACCCCTGCCCGGCCCGTGAGTGCCCCCCGGCCCCGTGCCCCATCCTGCCCCGTCCCGCCTGGGGCTGCCCCCGGCCCCGCGGAGCTGCGCGGGAGCGCAGCGCGCTCCCTTCCCACTTGGGCACGGCAAAAACCGGGAGAGCCGGAGACAAAGAAACTGTCCGGGCGCCCGCCCCCTCCACCGCCGCCGCCTCCTCCCCGGTCCCTAGCACCGCTCNGGGTGGGCGGCTTCTCCCCGAGAGGACAAAAACTGTAATAAAATCAGACAGCGGTAACTCCTGTGCGCGGTGCGGTGGCTGTGCCTCCTCCTCCCTTGCNACGGGGGGATTTACCCGCTCTCCTCCTCGATCTCCGAGATATCGGCGAAGATGAGGAAACCGACCAGCAGCGTGAGCAGCGCCAGCGTCCAGCCCCGGCACGGCAGCGGCATGGCTCCGGGGCTGGGCCGGGGTGGGCCGCTCCGCGCCGCTCCGCGGGGTGC
>WEKX01016341.1:1307479-1489234 GCA_013390025.1 Pitta sordida | reverse complement strand
TTCTCCCCGAGAGGACAAAAACTGTAATAAAATCAGACAGCGGTAACTCCTGTGCGCGGTGCGGTGGCTGTACCTCCTCCTCCCTTGCGAGGGACGGGCAGTAACACACAGCTTTTGGGGGGGAAAACACTTTCTTAAAAAAAAAAAAATGCTGAATTACTAATCACGCCCAGCTCTATTACTCTTAAGAAAAGGTGTTGAATAATTAATCGCACACACCTTTATTACTATTAATTCCTGTTTTAGTAACGGTGATCCCTTGCACCTCTAGAAATACTGACCGTCATAACCACACCGTTTCCTGCCACGACTCTGTAAATCCCGCTGGAGTTTGAACAGGCGGAATTTATTTAAGCAGAAACTGCACAAGGAAGGTGTTCTGCTTCTGAGGTGCTTGGCTGCATCTCAGTCACATTGCAACTCCTTCGAGCATCCTCCTGCAGGCTACAGGCAGCCTCAGGTTTTGTTACGGTGAGGAAAAGCTTCAATTTCTACCCAGAAAGTGTGTGAAAGCTGGGGAAACGGGAGAAGTACTGGCTGGACCAAAGAATGGCCAAAGAAACACAAAGAGGTTCTTTCTTTATACCTGTCATCTGTTAGTCTGGTGACAGACCCAGAGAGGAGGCGTTGGGTCTGTGTCAGGGTTTAGGCAATGCCAGCCTGGCAGAGCATCACCAAGTCCAAGAATAGTTCTCTCGGACCAGAAAGTTGCTGAAAATCAGAATATCTGGTGATATGTGCACCACCAAGCTGGAGAGGGACCCGATGGATTTATAATGCAGCAGAGAGAAGCAGCACAGATGTGTTGAGAGCGAGAAATACTAATTGCTTACATATTTAAAACAGCATCTTTAGTCTGAATGGGAGGCACCATTAAGCAAAACAGAGCTATTAACTGGGGCCACTTGGAAAGCTGCCATTTTCCCTTCTGTGCACGGCTTTTTGCATCAATTCAAAAGTATGGTGCTCAGGGTCTGATATGCTGTCAGTGTTGTGTTATTCCTGCCGAGATGCCTTGCACTGGGATAAACGTGTCCATATGTACAGGGATACTTAACACCAGCATCCTGTATGGCAAAGCACACTCGGCAGAAGACTCTCCTCTTTATCTGGATTAAATGGTGGAAGGAGCGTGTTATGGCTGATGTGCTTTCATGGGGATTCTGAAACTCTTGTAGAAAGAGGAGACAAACAAATCACCATTACATTTATAGGTAAAAAATACAGCACAGGTGAGTCTGGTACAATTATCCTGTAGTATATATGGCAAATTTACAGTCCAGTATACAGCTTTCATAATAGAGCATCTTCAGGGCCCTGAGGAGAAAGTGATTTTAGGTGGTATAAGTAGCCCCATAATTTACCTTCAGCATAAATCTGAGAAAAGCCTAATTTTCCTTCTGTTTTATTCTTCTTGTACATCTTTTGCTCACACTATTGTGGAGTTTCACAGCAGTGTGACTGGCCTGAGGATGAGGAAACAGGCTTTGAGGTGACCTTGCTGGTGCAGGGACTGCCATGGGGCTTTCCCGAGATGCAGCGGGGCAGAGCACCAGTCCCCTGTGGTTCAGGAGCACCACACCGCAGCTGGCTTCCCCTCGTACACATCCTCGGGAATACAGATGGAGATATCTGCTCCTGCATCTTTTTCAGCTCCATCCCAGGTGGTGTCTCAGCTTCTTTTGTCTGATCTTTCTGTTTCAGTTGCCAATCACAGAGTCAATGTGCAGGAACAGAAATCTCCATGGAGGCTGAGCAGTTAGTGGGGGCATCATTCAGTGCATGGCAGGGGTTGGTTTGCCTGGACAAGGACTCTGAGGGGCAGGGACATCTTATCTGCTGAGATGATGCTTCTGCTGAGGAGGAGCTTGTCTTAAAAGACATGCTGGGATTTGGACCTGCTCCTGCATAAGTCAATAGAAATGCTTCTATTAACTGAAATTTAAAAAAAAAAAATCCTCTTTGCATGTGGAGCTGCGAGTTAAGCTCGATGCCCTTCACTGGAGAGCTCCACTGCAAGGGTTTGCACAAAGAGCTCTGTGAATCCTCTACTTGGTGTCATCTGTTGCTTTATTACTCTGAAAGATGTAGGTCAGAGAGAAAAGGTCACTGATTGGGCTTCAGAGACAGAGGGACCAGGACCTTGAAGGGCAGCTACTTTGGGGTGAGGAGGCAGCAAGCTGTATAGAAGATGCAGGAACAGTGCAGCTGGCTGAAATATTTTGCAATCAATTAACGAGGCTGTATAACACCACCAAGTGTGACTCTGTGATGAAAACCTTGAGATCTTGTTGCACTGCTGAGGGCTAAATTTTGCACTGTCAGGAGTCTTACTGCAGTGATAAAAGGGAATTAATATAATATGTAATACTGACTGCAGGAGAGGACAGTTTACTCTGCATTCACTCCAAGTCCATCTTTTACCGCATCCTGGGCAGATTTGGGAGAGGAGCAGATAATCTTCCCCAATAATGCACCAGTTTCATGCGTTGCTCGTTATCCTGAAGAACTGCAGACTGCTTTGGAGCAATTGCTGTAGTTCCTCAAATGTTAGTCATTCTGCACATCCAATTCACTATGAATCCCCACATGATTCAGCTTAAACAGGTGCATAAATGTTGCAGGATTTGGTCCATAAGCATCCACAGCCTCAATTTTATGTCTCATTTTTAAGATGGGTTGCAGGAAGATGAGAGCAAACTGTAGCAAATAGACTGTTGTGGTAGAGTAATACGTTCTAAAACAGAATAAAAGCTGATTATATCTTCTAGTTCCTAATAATTTGAGGAAGTAATTCTGTATCCAGAACATTTGCAGTAAATACAATAAGGTGTACTTAAAAAAAAATAAAATCTTAGCATAGCAGCTGAAGTAACTACACTGGAACAATATTGCATTTTCTGCTTTATAGGGAGAAGAGAAAAGAAATGGCATTTTTACATTTTCTTTTGACCTTTGAGAAATATCAGGAATATGTAATAGCCACACTCACCAGCAATAGCTCAGAAGATTCAGAGAATAAGAGTGAAACACCTGGGGACATTTACAAACAACTGGCAGAGAGGCAATGAATTTAAGATGTGGGTATGAAAGGCACAGATACACAGAGTGCAAAAATAATACATATTTAAAATGCTTTTAATCTGTGTGAGAAGCATCATTGAGGTAGGTAGTGACTCCTGAACAAGCAAAGGAGAGAGAGGGAAGATGACCCATGAGGTCTCTGCTACACTATGGCAAATGCTAAGACCTGGTGCAGCGAGAGGTCTCCAGGGACCTTTCTCCATCAAATTCGTAATGCTGTAAAGCACACATAACCTTTATCGTATCTGTCAGCCAAAATGAGCAAAGTTTACAGCCCATTTTATACAGCTGAGCACTACTGTGATGTGACAAATGGGCATGGCAAACAGGAACCTGTATTAACCAGAGTGGTCATGTATTAACGAGGTGGAACCTGGCTCCAGGTGCTTTCAACAACCCTCAACAGCCCACAAAAGCGAGGTGACTCCCAAGAGGCATGAAGGGTCTCTTTCTCCCCAGTAAGTTCACTGGCAGGAAGGAAGGATGCTGATTCAGTAGGATTGATGCCCTTAATCTTCATTGATGCCCTTCATCTCCATTGATGCCCTGAACTCTCTTTCTGGTCTCCGTGCTGAGCACGGGATTGGAAAGTACCACTCTCGCATCTTTGCTCATGGATGGAGAACATTTGTAACAACCAGGCAGCTTCCAGAGCTGTCAGGCTCCTCAGTTGGCTTTGTCTTCCCTTGGATAAATGTTTTCCAGCTGGATCCTGAAGTGGCTAGTTCCATTACTAAAGTGCATTCACCTGACTTCTGAAGGAGCTCCTGGACATGGGACAAGTTCTTTGTCTCAGGCAGAAGGACATGAAAAGTTGTTTGGTTTGGGTTTTGTTTGTTTGTTTGTTTGTTTGTTTGTTTTTGTAGCAGACAGCACTGAGAAGCAGCCCAAGTAGTAGAATTTAGTCTTGTACTAATATCAGTGAATCTGAATTCTGCCACATCAGAGGGGTCTGTAACTTTCTGTGGTCCATCCCTTGTTGAACTGAGTGAAGAAGCATCCCTTCTCCTTATCTCCTAGGCTGGAAGGAAGAGCCTTTGCTTCTTTGGAGAAAGAGCCAAAATCCTCCTGATTTTCTCTTTTCAGGGATTTTTGCCTTTGGAAGGAGGATGCCAACTCTATCACTTTCTTTGTACCCAGAGTAGTGTAGCAGCAATAAGAAAGCTTTGTTGGTTCACAAGAAAGGGAGAAGAAAATTAAACTGTATTAATTTCAAGCTCTATTAGGATTTTAAGAAAGTAAAATCAATAGAAAAGGATGGACTCGGTAGGGAACGTGACCTTATTTTCCCAGTGTCTGAAGGGGAAGTGCGCACAATGGAGAGATAAAAATACATCTATAAAACCAGATCAGTTTCTTTGATGTTGAAGAAAAGAAGTTAAAATGCTTACGTGAACTAGCATCACTTCACTGGCATTTAGGAGAAGTGTCTTAGAGACAAAAAGAGCAAAACAAAACAACCCCAATCCCAAACCGATGAAAAAATCCCCAAACTCAAGCCCATCCATTAGTCCTTTCTATTTCTTTCTGTCCTGCACTAAATTGTAAAAATGGTGTGATCCATGTAACATTTCATCAAATATGACTCACCGTTGTGAGAGCAAAATGTTTGATATAAAACAAGAATGATCTTTCTTTTCTTTTTGGTCAGATAAGCTGGTTTGGATTAATAAAAATGCCACATTCACAATGATATCGATAATTTGCATGTGAAAAGCCTTCCACCTGGTAATGAAAACAATTTTTCAGTTTTGCCACCACTAGTCGTCGGAGATAAGGTCTTCCGTCCTCCCCCTTGCAATTAACCACAGACACACAAAAAAAGAGGAAAGGTAGAGAAAAGGGAAAAGGTAGAATATGTGTGACAATTACAGATTGCCTGTTACCTGGCCCTAGTGCCAAGGTACTGATATTTGCAACTGCAGCTGCACAGCTGGCTCGCTCAGACAGCCTGGCTGTGTGTGCTTGCCAAGTCAGGCACCTCCAGGTTGGGAAGGTGGAGCTGGCTACGTATGTATTTGTATTAAATTTGTCTACTATATTAATGGCATTTGGGAGGAAAAAAAAATCACTAAAACAAGTTTGCACACCCCCCGTTGTGGTTAGCAAGCCACTGGGTGGCAGTGCTGTGTGTGCAGGTGTGTGTTTATACACACACCTAATGGGGGTTCCCCCCTTTTTAGGGGGTGTCTCAAACCTGGGTATGTTTTGCTCATTCTTAATACACCGAAGGCCACTGTGTTGCCCAGGACAGAAGGCAGGAGAAGAAAGGACTTAAAGATGTTCAGCTTTGAAAACTGGCCGGTTGCTGTGTTTCCATCTAACTCTGTGACGCTTCACTGCCGGTAAGAGCGAGTGCCCAAAGGTCAATCCCGGTGTCAGTATTCCAGGATGATCCAAGCCATCCCAGCCTTGCCTGCAGACCTGCACTTGCAGTGTTTGTCTTGCATGGTGACCAGAGGAACAAAGAAGCCCATTGCCAATAGTCCTGAAACAGAAATGGCACAAGAAACCTGCCCTGTTTCCTGCCTGTACCCAAACCCACACACTTCACCCTTTCCTTCCCACCTCATGGAGGAACAATTAACCCAGCAAGGCCATGTTTTCAGTGACTCAGAAGATGCTCACATGCTCAGTGTGCATTAAGGGTGCACATTTCTTGCACACAACCAGCAATGATTTGAATTTAACAACACATCCCCCCGAGGTAATTCCAAATTGAGACATAATTCACACTTATAATGGTAGACTTGAAGTGGCTGATAAACAGATAGAGAGTTCAGATGCCAAACTGAGACCTCATTGAGTTCTGATTTTGTCTTTTATCTCAGTTCAAAGCTGCTAAGACATGACATTTCTTTCAGGTTTGTTCCTGCAGCACCTCCAGCACGGTACTTCTGCATTTCATGGCCCTCAAAGCACAGGTCATATTTGACTCTGGGTTTGACCTGTTTCAGGCTGGCCGGCTTGATTAATCTTGTCCTATACTTGAGAGAAAACCGATTACTCTCCACAGCCATGTTTAGGAGTTGAATTCACGTAGTCTGGATAAACAATCCCGCATACAGGATGAAGGAACAAGCTGCGTTCACTGCCCCCTTGCAGTGTTTAAGGGCTCTGCAAGGTGTGGGAGGGGGTATCTTGCAAGAAAAACTTGAGATTTCAGATTGTTCCCACCTAGGAGAAGTAAGGGTGAAAAAGAAAGCTGGAGATGACAACAGAGGAATAGATAAAGAAGGGGAAATCTTTATAATCCTCCTTTGGGCCATCCAAGACAGCACTGCTAACCCCTCAAAAATCTATCACTTTAGTGATAAGCACACCTGAGAAAATGTGCAAAAAGACTCTCTTACTTTTTCTTTGACTTCTTATGATGCTTTGGAAATTTTTGATTGAAGTATTTGCAAAACGTGCAGATTACAACAGCAATTAAAACAACCAAAAAAAGGAAAAGGAAAAAAACTCACAAGCACACATGGTCCTTTGCAAATGAGGACTTTTCTGCAAGGAAAACATGAGATGCAGCAATATGTTCCATTTAGCAAAAATGACAAAACCTTAAAGGGTGACATAAAGAATGTAACTTTTTCTTCTCTCCACCTCTTGCTAACAACTAAAAACCTACTGTGCAAAAGGCCTTTAATAAGAAACCTCATTTCAGCTCTAGAAAGGCACTTGATTTCTGTAACTACAGTGACTGTCATTCTGCCCTCCATAAATAATAAATGCTTTTTTCTTCTCTTTTCTACTAATATTTCTCATCCTTCGTGTCCTTTGTGGTGGGCAGAGCTGTTGAGAGAATTGCTAAGGCTTCAGAACAAAGGGAATTTTGAAAGAGTAAAGTAGGGCAGAGGGATTTCCCCTGAAGAGCTCCAGCCAGAAGCTGCAGGGAGAGCATGGCCCCCAGGTTGGGTCCTCCTGTGGGAGCAAGAACAGAACTTCTTGGCTAAAGCCTGCCTCTTGGTGCCCAACACCAAGGAAAAATCACCTGTATTGAACAAAAAAACTCTTCAAGAATTGCAAACATCCCAATCACATTAGACGAAGCCAGGACAGATCATTTTCAAGATCATACTCCCCTTCTAGGTTCCAAAATTAAATTTTTGAATACCTTACCCTTGTTCTGCAGCACTACATGCTTGAACATCCACCTCCTTGGGAATGTGATTTGTCAGTTCAGCGAGCACGTTCCTGCGGAAGGAAAACTTTAGTGCATCCTGTGCCTAAATGTGATTTTTGCTCTGATCTGAGATCATTAGTGTTCTCTGCGGTGAGGAATATGAATGATCCTCTGCCAGATCCCTCCTAGCACAGCGAATACCCGCAGAAGGGGAGGCTGTAGGTAGCAGTCCTTGCAGGTTTAAGTGCTCTGTACAAATGTAGAAGGAGAAAAGAGAGGGAAAAAGAGCTGGTGTGGGGGAGAGAGACCACAGGCATGTAACAGCCTTTCTGACCTAGTGATTTATTTATGGCAGTCCTGGAGGGGAAGAAGCCATGCAACGATCATGAGCCTGTGTGCTGCAGTAAGTGGTATATATGTGCTGGCATATACGTATTTAGCAAGCAAGACTACAAGTCACAAATCTACAGAGGATGGGGAAATGCTTCCACTCACTTCTTGGGAGGTTATTGAATGATTTGAGTCAAGTAAGAAGAGAGGTTTATTTGGAGGAACAAGAAAGATCTCCCTTGCTTCTTTCTATAAATAAATTACAAGAAGAGTCTTGGTTTTGCTTCCTTGAAATCCAGTGTTTCCTCTCCCAACACACACCTCACCATGCTTCCCTCTTGCTCTGGCCAGCAACTTCGAAGGCCACTGCAGGGCCTTTTAGATGCTGATAGCCCTGTCAGACCTGTAAGAGGAAAAGGCTCAGGGATGAGATGCCTGAGAGAGGCATCTGTGAGCTGCTGTCTCCAGGGTAGGTGAACAACGAAAGGAGCATTGCAAGGAACAGACCTCCAATACAGCACAAAAAAAAGCAGAATCTGTGTCAGCTGAAACCAGTTGCAATGTTCATCAGCCTGACAAATACCTGCACTGGGAGATGGGAATGTTTACGAAGTGCAGTATCAGAGAGGGAACTGTGCAAAGATTAATTCTGAACTCACTGAAAGGCCTCATGCTGTGAGGTGCTGAGGCCCTGCACCCCTGATGAAGAGCCCATCACTGTGGCCGCCATAAATAGATGTTATCAAAGTGCTTCACCCTCACTTCAAACTGGAGCAAACCCTGTTTCCATGAGGATGGTGCAGTCACCAGTGGGACCTGGAGCAGCATAGCAGAAGGAACACAGGGTATTTGATAGCACTCATCAGACCTTGCACATCACTAAATATTAAGGCCTAAATGAGGATACAGTGTCGTTTTAGACCTCTTGACTCTGCGGTCTAAATTAGATCCCATCAGAAAGAGGATCTTAAACAAAAACTCGCAACACCCAGTTTTGTTTCAAAATTTCGCTCCTGCTTCAACTTTGGGGATTTCACAACCCTGGTAGCCTGAGCTCCTGGATGTCTGTGGGACCACAAAGCACCAAACATTCCAACTGCCTCTCCAGATGTGCAAAGCTGAGGATCTGACTTGAGGAATGCTCAGAATCATCATTGGGCTTATCCTGTGCAGGGCCAGGAGTTGGCTTTCAATGATCCTTGTGGATCCCTTCCAACTCAGTGTATTCTATGATTCTATCAGCATTTATTTGACTTGACTTGAAGAGCTGGATTTAATTACTCCAGGACTGGACTTAATGCTTGGACTTGCATCTCAATCAAACTTTGTCATTCATAGATTCTTAGTGGGAAAAAAACCCCTCCATTTATATATGGGAATATAACAATCAATCAAGCTTTATAGCTCCTGTTTCCATTCTAGGAGCTTATAACCACATAATAAAAGCACATAATGAAAACATCATAAAAACACATAGTAAAAACACATCCACCATGCAAGTATTGCCATCTTAGCACATCCTGGATAGAAATGCTGGAGAGCTCTTGAGGCTTCTGGTATGTACTACGCAGTAACCTCCATAACACTATATCACACTCACCCTTCCCAGTTGAGGAGTGCTCTCTGTTTAAATTACAATGGTTATGGAAGACACATGTAAATGTTTGGATTCTGCAAATTAAAACCATGAAAGATTTTCAGAAGAGTTTTGCCTTCTTGGCTTTACAAAGCTAGAAAATTCTGTGAGAAAAGCCTCTTCAGCTGCTTTTGTTGCATTATAGCCCTTATTGGAAAAGCTGCATGAGATGGGTGTTACATTAACACTCTTCCCTGTGGTTTAAATTAAAGTTCATCTTCACAGGCAGTCCTCTGCTTGACTTGAAGGATGCAAACAGCTCACTCTGCCTCCCTGCTCTCACTTCATTTCCCTGACACTTTTCCATGAATCCTTGCTCTAGCAGAGCATTGTTTGCTCACTGTGGAGGGACCAACGCCCTGAACCTGCAATAGAAGGATGATTCTGCACCCTGATAAAAGATATTGGTTCATGTTAACTCTGCTTTACACCCAAACTGTTGTGATTCATCTCAGATGACTCTTATTGTGGCATTGAGATATCAGTGGCAGGGCAGTAGCACTCTTGGAATTCTTTCCCCACCCCGAGTCACAGTGACCCCTGTACCCGGGGAAAGTTGCTGAGGTCAAAGCCTTGTGTAACTGTCCAGGGAACTTGCCCACTTGTCCCTTCACATATTTTCCAACTTTCTCACACAGTTATTTCCATGAGTGAATAAACCAGAAATTAATCATCAGTCCCTTCAGTGACTTTTCACTTCAGTAGTACCAGAATAGTCTGGCGAGAATAGTCTCACACTTTAATGAGAGCCTCTTGAATTTTTCTCAAAGATTTTCATTTGGGTTTGAAGCCATCATTACAGTGACACTGTAGACCTAATGGCCCAGCTACAGGTTCATTTTTGTATTTTGTTTAAAGCCACAGAAGTTACCAGTAATATCTAAGATGACTAAAGCTGGTTATCTTAGAGATTAAAGGCAATATTGTTCCCATTTTTTCCCAGCTGCTTATTTTGTGTCTTTGGGAAGCACTTTGTACTCACATGGCTTTGCTTTTATCCTCCATTACTTCTCTCTCCTTTGTTTGCTTGACACTTTCATGCAGAGAAAGGGGAGAAACATAAACTAGGCAAATGGGATTTGATCACAGAGCTGATGGGGGGCAGGTACAGTCAATCACACTGCCTTGAACTCTCTTGTGTGCAATCAGCTGGGGTTTGTTTGGAGAGTCCCCCGACAAGATGCAGTGTAAAGATGCCAATCCAGAGCTTGTGATGGAGGGATACCTTTGCACGGACTCTCGATCTGGTGTAGTGTAAATATTCCTCCCCCTATAATTTGCAGATGTGGAAAAGCTGGGGGCTGCTTTACTAAAAGCTGCAGATTGATTCAGACGCAGAGCAGAAATTCCTGACCCTGGTACTTCAGTTCCTCTCATGAAACATAAAACCACCATCAGAGGCAGTTTTTTTGCAAGATCTCAGCCTCTTCAGAGACACACTAAATTAACCTGAACTCCCTTGGCTTCCCTTAATCTTACAAAAATTCAAGATGCAAAGCAACCACATTACAGATGAAGGCAACAAAACTGCCCTCCATACCCCAGCTCAGAATTTGGTCCCTGGGATTTTAACTGTTCCTTTATCTACTGAAAAGGAATGTTGAAAAGTTTAATTGGCATGTAATGAGATAACTATAACAAGTTAATTAGTTCTCAATTAAATTACGTTTACCATACGTTCTGAATATGTTGTTAGCAATTAACGACACCTAATGAACTTGCAATAGCGACTGAGTTTACAGCGATAAGGGAAATAATAATAATAATGCTCACACGTGGTTTCATAGAGCATTAGAAGCAACAAATGATTTAATAACTGTGTGGTTAAATCATCATATCTTGTGCAGCTGCTGGAAGGGAAACATCCAGGAAATTTATTCTGGCACGTCTAACAGGGTCTGGAAGGAAACAATTTGCTTTCAGGATAGGTCTTCTTGGGGAAAAGAATTCCCTGAGAGCTGTAGAACTGCAGAAGAAAAGGGAAAGTATTGCTGCAGGACAAGGTCAGTGACTCAGTTTAGGCTTGAGAAAACATGTCAACATCCAGGTTGAACAGAGCTTTGTACAGCCTAGTCTGGTGGAAGGTGTCCCTGCCCATGGCAGTGGTGGCTGGAACGAGATAATCTTTAAGATCCTTTCCTACCCAAATCATGTGATTCTATGATGATTCTATGACAAAGAACGATCACAGCAAAGAATTGGAATAAGGTGGAAACCCCAGTGGATAAGAGAAAAGGGTTAAATTCTTTTCCGAGAGCACTTAAGCAGGTGAGTATATGGAAAGCAATTTGTCTCTGCGCTGCCAGTTAACCTCCTCTTAATGCTTTGTGCCATTAGAGTGCCACACTGAACAGGCATTAAAAGGAAAAAACCCTACAAGTAATTTACATTTTAATGAATTTTTAATTGAACCAAAATCTGTTGTTTCTGTTTAAAGATGCAGTGTTGACTTTGTGGTCTGTGCTGCTGAGAGCCAAGTGGGATCTTAATGTGATAAAAACAATGATAACGCTAAGCTTAATTAGGTTTGAAAGCCTGCCTGGTAAAGCGACTGGGAATAAAAACGTCACCTTCCCACATGGAAGCCAAGCAGCCAGGCCAGGCAGAGCCTGGGCCACTTGGCCATCCTGGCTGCCATGAAGCAAGAACCAGAGCTGCTACTTCTTGCTTGTGCAAAGCTCAACCCATGGCACAAGTGGGTTGGGAGACAAAAACCTGATCCCTGGTGCAATAGCATCACCCACAAAAACTTTACCTCCACCTTCTCCTGCCGTTAAATCCAGCTTTAAAGACAGGCAGGACCTGCTGAGGTTTCTGTAGTTGCTTTCCCCTTCATAACAGGGTATATCAAAATGCCAAAGCCTGGGAATTGCACCTTCCATGGCCAAGACTTGAAGGCATGGGCTCTCATGCCCTCCTCCCTCCTGGAGGATGTCTCCAGCAAGATATATGAAACATCACACTATGCATCCAGCCTACCTAGAGCTTGGAGACGAGAAATTTCTGACTAGCTGCTCTTAAATTTAACCAAAAATGCTCTCTGGTATTGAAGCACACACATTTACTCTCTCTCTCTGGGATACCTGTAATCCTGCTCCAGACATATTAAGGTATTTTGTTGTGCTTTTAGTATCTTGCACAGAGCGATTTGCCAAGTTGACTGTGGCACGCACATGCCTAAGGAGCTCAGTGTAGTGGCAGCAAAGCAGCTACTTTAACACTAGTTGCACATCCTCTTCTTTCATTCTTCCTCTGGTTGCTTCTGCTCCTTGGAGGATTTCTCTGTTCATAACATGCTCATGGTTTCATATAATTAAACCTTGGTTCTATTAGTTATCATTTATTAAGTTATTGTTGATTTGGTTGTAGCATGAGCATAAGCTGAATACACTCCTTACCTCCACAGAGAGACCAAGCATCTGACACTCTAACGAGCCCAAATAAAATCACAGCAATTGAAAACAAGCTATGGCAGCAGGTTTCAAAACCTGTTAAAATCACTTTGTGAGCTTCATCTTCAATATCCTGCTGCTACCTACCAGGTCCTGCATTTTGCAGCAATTTGCTCCACTTTTGCTCTGTTATGACACTTGAATTTATACTGTGCAGGCGTCTGTAGCCTCAATGCTCAACTTCAACCTTTACATTATATGCCATGTTATTTTTGGCTTTTAAAAGTAAGGATTCCCTTGACCAATTTATTTCATACCTCCTCGTGGTGCCATGGGCAGTAATTTGGTTCCCTGTTAGCAGAGGCTGGAAACATATTCCTTTCTAAAGCGAGTAAGTTTGTCACTAAAAGCATAGTGGCTGCAGAACAGTTAAGACAGAGATCATCTGCCTCATCACACTCGTGAAATTCTCCTTATTTCTAGTTGGAAACAAGGAACTTTTCACCACTACATCAATTTTTCAACTGCTGCTGGTTTTGGTTTCAGAGGCATTAAACTCACAACTCTCTTTCCCTACTTTGCTGCTGTATCTGAGCTGCTTCTCTCTGGAGCTAGATGATCTGAACAGAGAGAGCCATAGCACTCCTCACGTTGCCTTGGCTTGGGAAGTTATTCCTGCCTGCCCTTCTGTTCTTTGGAACAGCAGGAGCTGTCAGTGCAGGCTGCCATTGCTGGGTGTGATAAGCAGAGTGGTCCAAGAATAGCCCTTGGTCCTGACAGGGCATAATCTCAGAATAGCTGAAATGTTAGGAAGTTACTAGAAGGGTAAAGAAGTCACTAAGAGTTTTGACTTTCAAGCAGGGACATCAGAACTCCCAAACCCACATGTATTGAGACTCAGCACAACTCACAGAGGGGATTCACCGTGCTAGGGGAGGTTATCAGGACCCCTCTGGGTAGGTGGGGTGCTGATGCATGTTACCTTCCCAAAAACAGACCTGGAAGGGGGTTTAGTGTGTTTCCAGTGAATTGTGGTCTCTAAACACCTTTTTCAACTTGGCTGCTGAGCAAGAGCAGCCCCAGAGCTGGAAGGCTGGGTACAAAGACAGTTAGCAGGGCTGGGAAGCTCTCAGGGGACAGAGAGAGAGAGAGGGAGGAGAGGCCTTTTGGCGCGTCTTTGTGCTGCACTTGGGCAGGAGTTTGTAACTCTTTAGCCCATAGAAACAAACTACTGTATCTTGAAATCCAGGAAACAGCTGCTAAATGACAGAAATGTCTTTGTGTTTATACGATGATCATTACTGGAGTGTGTGAACTGCAGATAAGCTCTAAGTGTGGGTGGGTGCCACATCATTTTCCTTCTTCCTTCAGGAAGGGTCTTCCAACAAATTGCGCCTTGCCTTGCCTTGCCTTTCCTCTCCTTCCTTCCTCCCTGTGGATAGTTAAATATCGAGTCAATTGAACAATTTTCTATTTTGCACTGACAGTTGCAGGAGCTCTTGTGGCTGCAAGTGATAGACCAGGCCAAGGCACCACTGTCTCCTTCTCAGGTGAGCCTCAGTGGTGTTCCTGGCAGGTGCTGATGAGCACCACAGCAGAGTCTCTATGTGAGGGAGGTCACCTCCCAGCCAGCTTAGAACATTTCCTTGGATGGATTTATAGCAGAGAGCTGTAGCTCTGAATTTAGCTTGATCTGGGTGATACAGACAGCATTCACTTTCCTACTTTCAGAATTAGATGGCAGTAAAAATAAATGGCAAAGAGGTAAAGCACCATTATTTACTGCCCAGGTGTTTGCTGTGTGGGGGTTCTGGCTGTACTGGCACATTCAAGACCAGACCTCATTGAAGAAACAGGAGGGAGATGGTGGACGTGGCACAGATGAGTTTCTCAGAGCAGGCTCAGGGGTTAATGCACCCCAAGACATCCCCTGGAAGTGTATCAACAGGTGGCATCTGCCTACAAACAGGCAGGATGTAGAGGTGACCATTATTTTGCCGAGCTTTCACATGGATTGAGCACAGCTGGTAGTTCCAGCATAGCAAAAGCTGAATATTCATTCCCAAGTGCTATCAGCGGCATTTCACTCCCCAATCACCTATTACAATGTTGCTTTTGCGACGGACTGGGTAAAAAAATAAAAAAGAATAAAAAGCTGGCTAGTTGCCTTTTTGTCTATTTAGGTGCCTATGGCCCAGCTCTACAGAAAAGGCTCTTCTGAAGTGAAGCATCACTTAGAGAGTTTTTTTTTAGCAAAGCTCTATGTAAAATCTCTGTACTTTTCCCCCACAGTTGAATCAGATCATTGATCTTACACTGCAAGCCTTGCCTCTCCCTTTTCACCTGCTTCTGCCTCTGTTCCACATAGTCTGGTAATGATTTCAAGATACAAAAGCTCAGTGCCTTCCTCATAATGAGTCCACTTCTGTCACAAAACCTAATTTTGGGTACCTGGATTGAAAACACTGTCCAAATCCCATTTATAACAATGTCTTTAATTCTGAAAAACTGGATGATTTTGCAGTTCTGTTTAGGAAAAATGAGCACAATATAGAGAATTTAGAGCAGAAGGGCCTACAAAAGATCTGTTCCACATACTGCAGGCCACAAAACACTTTCCATCTTTTTTACCTATCTTAATGTCTACAGGAAAGATTAAGTTCACAATGTATTGTGCTGCAGGAAGTCTCCCAGCATCCTAAATCAGCATATTTGGGAGAGAAAGGTGCCTGAAAGATGGGTTTATGTGAATGTTGCTGTGGTGATTTAAGATGTTGCCTCCTACTCAGGGAGGAACGTGAACCTGGACCTGAGCTGCACCCAAGCAGGTTCTGGAATCCTTCTTCAAAGCCACCATCACCATGTACGTATAAGAGACAGACCTGTATGCAGGAGAGGCTGAGGTGCTGAGCTTTGGCAGATCAGCAGCAAAAGAGCCAAAGACTGTACCTTCTTAAGATACTGCAGCAAGAATTCATCTGGCAACGCTCTAGGGGGTCCTAGTGGCTGTACACGCATTTCCAGCAGGAGTTAAGCCAATTGTGGTAACTTTGTTCCCCAGCTCTGTAATGGGGATAGACATTGAAAAGGTGTCTTTCTATGTGGATTGATGTAATTGACAGAAGCAGACATTAAAAACTGCAAGGAGACCAGAAGAACCATCTTTGAATGCAGATAGTTCCTAGCACAACAGTGCCCTCACTTTGGTTAGCCCTACTGCAAATTAATAAGTGAAATAAATTATACTACATATAATGGAGGGAAGAACTTGAACAAAACACTTTGCCCAAGAAAGTAAAAGTGATTTTTCAATAGCACACTTTCGAGGTTTTCACCAGATTTCGGCTGCTTTTTGAATAACGAAATAGATGAACAAATGAAATACATTTGCTTAAACCACGATTCTTATTGAAATACATTGTGGTCAAACAAGGCATGTTCTGCATAGGCAGAGATCAGTGTGATGAAACCAGGAACAAGTCAGAATACGTACTGCTTCAGAAGTGTTTAAAAGCTCTTCCCATTCCGCAGGAGTGGCTCACATTCGCAAAACATTTATTCACGTCTCAGTTGAAAATAAATACGCTACTGAGAGGTTGCAAAGTGGCCGTGGCCTCTTTAATCATTGTCCCATTCAAGCCCTAATCAGGGCAGCGTATGCAAGAATGAGTGGTAGGAGCTGAGAATTCACCTCCTCAGCAGGGTGAGGTTGTCTGTGTCTCTTCTTTCTAATTAGAAGCTCTATTCAAATGTTAATCAGCAACGCCATGATTAAGGAGGATTAAAGAGAACACTTGGCTATCACTTCATTGATGTGGCTAAAGAGGCTTTTCTTTCTTGTAACAAGTAAGGATGTTGTGCTCCTGGTGGAAGCCAGTGTTGTTGGACTTTACCTTACCTTTGAGGACGCCACTCCTCCTCCAGGATGCTGCGGTGGTGGAGGGCAGTTGTTTCACTTCCAAAACCTTCTGCAAGACGTCTGAGCCACGGGCCCTTAGTAAATACTGTTGATAAACTGAGGAGTGATGAGGAGTGAGTCACTACAGCTGGAAGGAAATTGGGAAGCACTGGGGAAAAAATGGCCTGAGAGCAGGTCACAGGAATAAGCCCTCTGCTCCCTCGACATTAGCCTTGAGCTCTCTGCTCTGTCATTCCAGTGCTTTAACACCCTTATCCCATCTTCTCTGCCACTATAGGCTCCTAAATGGTCCTGCTTGGATTTTTCTTTAGAGAAAGGAAGAAAAATCACTGGCAGGGTAAGTGAAATCAAATGAATCTGAAAAAAATGGAAGAAGTCAATGAAGGAACAGTCTTATAACTGATGGAAATGGACACAACTCTGCAACTGGAAGGGACAAAACCACTGGAGATTATGCCAGGATGTCTCCAGAGCAGACAGAATAAAGATGGACCATTGAGCCAATGGGGCCTTTTCCATACAGAATTTTTCTGCTCTCCTCTCTTCAAAGGAAAAAGGCACTACGTTAGTAGAAACCACATCCTTCTCCACCATGCTCTCCCCAGGTGCCTGCATCACATGCCATGCCTTGTTCAGGGGTACCACGTCATTCCCAGTGCCTTCCCATGCCCCATAATTGGGAGAAACAAAAAGCTCTCTTGTGTTTCTTCTGAGAAATAAGCTCAGCTGGCATAAAATGAAACCATTTGTCTAATGGTCTAATATTTGGAAAAAATCCCTTCAAAGAGACTGTAGTGGAACTGGGTAGTCCTCCAAATACATGAAATGATTTAATTAAATGTGACAATTAAACCAGAAATTTTAGTGGATAGCGACCTCATTGTAAGTCTGTATTTTACCTTTACAGAAAGTTAGCAGCAGGTGAGGCTGCCCTCCCGAGTCAAATGTCTTAACATAACTGAGATCCCAACACAAAATTATTCCTCTGAACTCTGAGGCCAGGGAGAACTCCCTTCATTTGCATATTTTAAAAAAAATTTAAAAAGAAAAATTTAAAGCAATCAGATAATTTCTGGTGGAGAATTTGGATGCTGCCTCCTGCATTCATGCATAATCGTCAGCACAGCGTTCATTAAGCCGTAATGATTCATGACCGGCTTCTCCAGCTGAGACACAGGATGGGTTCAGCCCTGAATTGCCCTCACTATCTGGAGGCATTTAACTCCAGGGGTGACAATACACAGATTGCTGTGGGTATTTTGAGTCTGGCTCTGCTCTGCAAAGTTAAGTGTTGACTTCAGCTGAGTTTCTGACAATAAAAAAGCAGGCAAGCAGGAATTCAGCCCTGAACTATATGTTATATATGGTTGTTTGGGGCAAAAAACTACCAGTGTCTTTAATTCTTCTTGGTATTGTACAGGGAAGAAAAGTAGTGGCAATAATAGGCTTCGTGCTTGCAGAGTCCTTCCAGGCTGGATTCATTTTTAAAGTCAGCTAAAGGTTAGCACAGAGTCATCAGGGACTTCTGAAAATTAGGGGTTTTCAAAACATCCAATTCCCATGTTGAGATGCTGTTTGCAGTCAATATCCAGCCCAAATCTTCAAATATCAGCTGGGCCCTCATCATACCTTTGTGTCACACTAATAGACAATCACATTCCGGATACCAGCACTAAAAGACTGACTCCTTGAACTGGAATCCTGTCCTATCTAATGGAGATAGATGTGTCTCCCAAGATTACAGTCTGTGCCAGATTTGATGTGTCCAGCATGGACAACAACAGTGGAGGTCTGCTGGAAGGGACAGTTGTGGAAGCCATACAAACTCACAGTGTATTGACCCGTGGCAACATCCACATCCCTCCACTGTCACAGCTCACTGGTACCTGCACTAGGTAGATTAAGCACAGCCAGATCAACCTGCCCACATGACAGCGTAGCTACATAGAAAAGTCTAGGGAGAACCGGAATTGTAGCAAAGTGTGCTAGAGGGAAGGAGAGTAGGAAACAATTATTCACTGTTCTTGCAGCATAAGAACAAGGGATCATCAAATGAAACTGAAATTGCAGAGTCAAGCAAATAAGCATTTTGCACACATAGTTAAACTGGAATATACTGTCACAGGATTACACTGAGGCCGAAAATATTCATGGGCAGGAGAACCTGTCAAGAGTCATTAGAAAGAAAGACTTAAACATTGCCTGAAGGGCATCCAGTGCTACTACCTAAAGGTGAAAGGACACAAAGAGATGTTTCTTCTCTTCCTATACAAAAAGCTTCTGCTGATGATCACTGTTACAGACAGAAACCAGAACAAAGTGATAATTGGTTCAGATGAGAACAGCCATTCTTACATCCTTATTAAAGAAAATAAATGTTCTCGTCATGGATTTGTCCTTGCTGGGCAAGTTCAGGATCTCTAGATATCATTTTGACAAATTTTGGAAACTAATCAGATATGCCTTTGCCTGATGCTGAACAAAGGGCATCTTCTTGGCTGATTGCAATTAATCCCAAGAGTCTCTCCATGGCCTAATGGATTACCAGGACTCTCAAAGGTCATGTCCTGCCAGCACAGCAATCCCAGGATAGATGAGCCCCATGTTAGCAATGCCACCCATGTCCTGATGCAGCCAGGGTAGCGTTGCTTGCTTCTGGCACTCCGGGTCTCTATTCCTGTCCCTCAGCATGAGCCAGCAGACTGAGAGGAGCCTGTCTCAGCGTCGCAGCTGCCCAGGTCCCTGACATTTTACTGCTGTCACTGTGGCCGTGTCTATGCAGCATAATTCAGCACTCTGCAGAGCTATGTCAGCCAGCACGAGTCAGGCAGCATCTGCACTGTTGGCTTGTGAACCACATGCACGTGGAGGTCCTTGGCAGCTCACACCATCATTTCTACCCACAGGGCTACTTTAGTGTCTCTTGCACCTTTGCACCATGGAGACACACCTTTGCTTAATTTTAAACGCATGGTGATGAGGTCTGACCTCCCCTTTGTTCATTGCTGAGACTGTAAAGACTGCAAAGAGCAACTATGTTGGGCTGTGCCATCTCTGCACATCTCACTGCACTCCCTGACAGCCTTGGGGAGGTGAAGAGCAAGACTGGCAAAATTAACAACACACCAGAAGTACAGACTTACAGCTTCAGTTGTTGGCAATGTCTAATTCAGGGGTGAAGCTCAGCAGGGCAAGCAGCAGGTTCCTCGTGGTTTCTGCATGCATAGCCTCCTCCTCAGCAGCCTGCAGGCACCCTGCCAGCCTGTCTGGTGCCATTCTGGTCCCAGATGGTCCAGTAGGCAATTTCTGGCCACGTCAGAAGCCCACACTTGGATATACTTTGTCTGCAGCGTAGGTGAGTCATGTCTTGGGGCAGACGCAGGTCTCTCCTCATGTTCACTGCGGGCAAAAGTGAAAGAGTCTCACAGATGAGCTGGTTCTTCTTACCTAACCTGAGGTCAGCTGGTGCTCTTTGGTTTGTGGCACTCAGTAGGTACCACGGCACTAACACTGTCCTGGGAAGCTTAGGAAAGAGACTGAGAAAGGTTGAATTTCCTGTCTTCAAATTTTTTACATAAAACATGGCTTTGCATCAGAGCCATTCCAAATGCCCAAGTGTTGAACACTTCCATCTGGCAATAAAATTCTCTTAAAGCATTTAAAATAAAAACAGCATAGAGTTACAAAACACTGAGGATTTGATCTGAAATCATTGCATTCCCACATGCTTAGTAACATGTTCATATTTTTCTTGCTTGCTTCTTCCAGCTAACACTGTCTCCGGAAGAGTTCTTCCAACATTACCTATTTCTTGGCTTGCAAAGAAATAAAAATCCTGATGGATGCTCACAGGCAGAGGTGATGAAAGCATCCCAGTCAGGGGTACAACACTGGTGCCTGAGCAATGGGTTTCCCACGCCCACAGGAGGCAGCACGTACCAAGTGATGAGGTTGCTCTTGTAGCAGGCAAAATTCTGCACCAACAGATCTACTTGAACAGCCACAAGTTTACATCGTAGGGCCAAAGAAAGCAAATAGATAAATTCTGGATACTTCCCTTTGCTTGTCTTTCCTCCTGTTAACATCCAGGCGTGAGCAGTAGCCTGTTGCAGCAGGTCATTTGTTTTAAGATTGTATTTGGCTTGACAGGGAGTCTAGACAGAAGAGTACTCTGTTAATCTGTCAGATTCCCACTGCTCTTCCATGCATCGAGCAAATCTTGGATGTGCTGGTGCCTCGAAGGTGTAGCTCAGTCCTGAAGGGAGGCTGAATTAGAGGCTTTACTGCAGAGCAATCGCTCTTTTAGGGCAGCAAGGCTTTGCATTACACATGGTATAAGGGCACTGGCACTGGGTCCTACTTCAGCCTGAGTTTGAACCCCAGTGACAATCAAGTTGGTGCTTGCAAAAATCAGCAGTAACTGGAAACAGATGCATTTTATTGTGTCCTCCAATATGCTGTAATCCCCAGGCTGTTCTTTGTTACTCTCCTGTTGCATCTTCTTTGGCAAATGTAAGTGACCTCTGCCATAAGTGGTCACCACATGGCTGCTTTCCTGTAATGCCATCCATTGCCATAGTCCCAGACAGAGCTGGAGCAGAGATCAGCCAACATTTTGGGGGGTTAGCAGGGATTCTGGGCCCCATTTTGCATGCACAGTTAGGAAACAGGCAGCCCACCAGGTAGAGTGATCCCACTTCAATACTAGGCTCCAAATACTGAATCTGTAATTCTTACAGCAGCAATAATCAGCCACAGAGCCATGGAAAGACGGGCAGGCCAGGCTCATTTTAGATAAGGGAACTGTGAAAAATGACAGCATGACAGACAACTGCATGAGGGAGAACTCTTTACACAGTTAAGGCTCTAGTGACAAAATGCTGCAACTTCCCAGCAAGAGCTGCTCAGTTGGCTCCAGAGTTCAGCAGCAGGTATTTTTCACTTGACACCATCCAGGTAGGATTCTTCAAGGAAAAGGAGACAAGGAGTGGAAGTTATGAGAGATTATGACTATTTTGGGACAGAGATATTTCTTCTGGAAATAAGGATGAACATGCCCATGGCACTGCACAGTATGGTTTGGGTTTGTATTTTGCTTTTTTGGAAGATGCTGAGTGCACCTTCAGTGAGGTCAGGAACAGAGTGTTTATCTAGAAGCAGCCACCCACTGCTCCTTCACACTCCATTTCTCCCCACCATGCATACAAATGCACAAAATTGTCATCAAATTGCTAAAACCTGCTTCTGGGGGACAGTATTGAGTCCAAACCTCTGGAGGTTGCATAGGGCAGGGTACACCAAGTTTCTCCAGCTGCTGCAACTAAAGGGCTGGGTGAGAAGCCCACACCTCTTCCCTGCATGACCCTGTCTTGCCTTAGCCCTGGTCAGTCCTTCACTCTGTGGTATCCAGAGCTGGTGTGCTGCTGTACCTCTGAGGGTGAATGTGAGCAAAAGGGACCACGGACGCAGCTCCAGATGAAGATTTTTGTCTGCATCTCTGAACAATCCTCTGCTGATGAAATATTTATGATGACATGTTGCCTAGCAATGACCAGATTGCCCTGAACAGGCAGGAGATAAAATATACTATGGGATGTGGGAACCAGGGAGATTGTAAAGGAGGGGACAAAAATTAAAGAAAATCCAGTTCCAAATGACCGGTGATTTTGCTGGGCTTAGAACATTTTACTAGTACAAGATGAAAAATAGGTTTTGTTCAGGAAAGTGTTGGATTGGTCAGACTGATTTCACCAGCTAGGTACAGGCTTACAGGGATGAAAGCAGGCAGTCAGGAAGCACTTAGCTGTTATGTAGCAAAATGGTTTATTTTTGTCACTGCTTGGCGATGTGTGTCCAGACAGCACTGTCCTGTGGTGTTTTCTTTCCTCTCCCTGTCAATGTGCCAAAGCTAATTAAAGTGAGCTGGGTCTATCTGTGAAGTGGGACTTACTGAAACAAACTAATCAGGAAGGCAAAAATAGCATGTATTTTTGTCATTTGGAGGGAATCAGTTGACTCAGAAAGAGGATGGGTGGGAGAACCGATAGCTACCGGGTGTTGTCTGTTTTGCCATCGGATGCTCCTCATTCATCCTGGTGTATATTCAGAGCATTATCAGGTTGCTTTTTTGTTTTTCACCTCCTAGATTTAACTCCATTTCCAACAAACTGGAGAGCCAACAGGTGAGCAAACCAGTGTTTCTGAAAAACAACCACTTTAAAAAAGGTGGCAGTGCGTTTGCTTTTTGATGGATCTTGAAATAAAGAGGGGGGAAAAGGGAAAGAGAAGTTCTTTTTCTATGAAAAAAGATCATCTTGCGACTTCATCCACAGCATTTGTTTGCTGGAGCCTTTGCAGAGGCCAGCTGTTAATAGATGGGCTGCATGAGCCTTCTTGTTCAATTTATCACCACTCTTGCACAAAACGATTCTGCTGCTTTTGCTAGGGCAGTCAATCTAACTATCTCACATATCTAGAGGAGCCCTGATTACTTTACCATCCATTGCCTGGCAGTCTTTATTCTTCCCGTATCCCTGTGGGGAAGGGATGGTTGCTGGCTCCATTTTACAGGTTCACAGTGAAGTAGTGCTTAAAGCCAGAAAGGAACTTTGCATCATCCAGTCTAACACAGACTAGGACATTTCATTGCTTACCTCAGTTTTTTGTGCCTGTCTGATGTCCTCCTTCCTCATAGTGTCCCATCCCACCACTAAGCAATGGAGACTCCCTGCAGAGCTTGTTGCTTTTTGGATAAACTTCATGGAAAACTGTTTAATTTTGAATCAATTTGAAAAAGTAGAACATATTAAGGGGAAAGATTGACAGTTTCACGTGGGTGCGTGGCAGTGTGCCAGGGAAAAGTGTGGGCAAAACTACCCTCTTAGAAAGGAGGGTGTGGTATGCTGAGGAATGGTCTCCAGCAGAGTCAGAGGAGCACACGTGTGACTTTCACTGTCATAATCATTCTGGAAATAAGCCACAAACAAACCCCCAAGTTTATGGGAGGTGCTTCCCTGGCCAGACCAGGTGAAGTGCTGTTGATGGGACCAGTGTCTTCCCTGTCCAGGGTTTGTCATGCTGATGGGCTCTGGTCCCAGCAGGCTCCTTCAAGCATTTTGCCGACAGCTTGAATTTCTGCATTGCTCTGGCTTTGTGGAAGCTTTTTAGGCTTTGTCATTCTGACAAGCCAATTCTATGACATTTCTTCTTTGCCAGACAGAGGCGAGACAACATGGTCTAGTCAAGCTCCCAGCACTGTCCCTCCACAAAGTGACCCCCAGGCACCTGCCTGGGCTGCAGCAGTTTGCTGAACATGCAGTTTTTTCCCTCAGCTTTTAACCAGAGCAGATGTCTAGCTGGGCCCTTGGGGATGTTTGCTTTACTGTTTTCACAGTGGGAAAAAAATCCTTTACTTCAAGGTGGGTGATCATTGTGGCAGTGTATGAAGGCATTGGGGTGTTTGTGCCATCCTCTTGCAGCAGTCTGGGGGACAAGGTTACCTTATCTCCTCCCAACTCTCACTTAGAGTCAGCGTGGGGGAACTAATTGCTGCCACCTTTAATAGATAAACCAAGGGCTATTTAACCTTTGATGACTGAGTGGATCTGGGAAATAAATTGAACAATCTTAAACACAACAAATTATATGGTCAAAAAGAGACATTGTGATGGCAGGTCCATTCACCTGCTAAAATTGGGGGGCAAGAGGCCAGAACGTGACCCTCTCTCCTCCATCCAAATAGAAGGCTGTCCATCAGAACAGGAGTTCAGGGGTGGAGTGATCAGAGAAGACACCTCTGTGTCACGAGCCAGGCTCATCAATTAACATTGACAGGCTGTCACCAGCAAGATATTCCCCTCGGCACAGAATCAGATAATGCTGAGTCAAAACCATGCCCTTCAGGAGATTTCAAAGGCCCTCAATTCTTGCCCGATGCTATCGCTTTTATTAGCAGCTGGAAATGTGAGATGCAGGGAGGAAGTACCAGCTCCCTTGAGTTCAGTGGCTGGCTTGGCCAGTGATTTGCTGGATGCCCTTGGAAAAGCCAATTAAGTTTTGTTGCCTTGGATTTCTCAGTTGTGCAATCCAGAGCTGTTCTCAAGCATAATTAACTCATGATCTGACCACAGACTCGGGCATGTGGTTTGCAAGAGGAAGGCATGGTGTTTAAAAAATCAGGAATTGAAAGTATTAATAGATTTTTAGGGCCTGAAGCAATGACTGTGCTAATTTATTTATGCAGCATTTGTTAACCAGACCACAGAACCTCTTCCAGCAGTATCTACACTGCAGGCCTGTAAGTCTTGTCTGTGCACACCCTCTAAAGAGATACTCCGTCTTCACTTGAAAATCTCAAGTGACAGAGACTTCATCACATCTGTAGGTCTGCTTTGAAAGGCTTATTTACCTGCCCCTCTAATGCACAGCACATTGTTAGTCTGAGTGTATCCAGGATCAGTTCCCACTGCGATAGGATTAAAGAGCTGTAAATGTGAGCAATCTCTAACCCAAGTGGAAGGCTGCAAATAGTGACTGAGTGAGCTCTTTGCATTCTGGTGGATAAACTGAATAGATTAGGTCTTAAGCTACTCACAATAAAGAAGGTTTTCAAGGTCTTAAATCATGCCTGGAACTCTTTCCAATTTTTCCAGCATCTTTCTCTGAGTTTTAGATGCCCAAACTGAAGAAAGAACGAAACTCATCTCATGGACATTTCATTTAGATGTAGAATCTCTGCACTACTTATAATCTTTTTCCTTATTCATTCATGGCTCATATTTGTCCTTTCAGCTACAGCTTTGTGCTGAGTTCGTGTTTGAGTAGTTTTCTACCATGATGCCCTATTTCTATTCCAACAGAGTTTTTGATCACTCTCAGAATATCTGTTTTATAACCTGAGCAGTGTTTAGACACAAAGATAGGATGAATAACTTGATATTTTGATCTAAGATAACTTAAGTGCCCAGAAGTCAGTTTTAGTTGGAGAGGTGGAGTCAAATTCACAGCTGGAGTTGTTCTACCAAGATTTAAAAGGATATGGGGATTGGAATTAACTTTCAGGGTGGGGGTTGCTGTGAAAGAACATCAAACCTGGCATTAAGGTTATGAAATACACTTTTCCCCCTCCTTTTTTCTTCACTGTGGCTTTGAGCAAGAACCAGCTCAGGAAATTACAGGGAAAATGCTCCAGACATTTATTCTAAATTTCTATTGCCGAAATGGGAAGGTAAAGAGGAACCCTGATCTGAGACAGTAGACAAAAATATAGCCAGGAGCAGGTGAGTTTGGGATACCGATATATGCAAGAAGATGGACAGTGAGGTCCACAGGTGTCTGAGTTAGATCTGCTCTGTGCTTGTACCTTATTTAAGTACAAAGTCTTTGTGGGACAACAAATGATCTCCTGTACATTCAATAAGGACACATCTCAAGGAGCTGCAGTGCAACACCTGCATGTGTTGCTCCTCTTGTGATCAGATTCCCAAATTCTTCCCTTTTTCTGTTGCTTTACATCCCTTTCCCACTGGCTTGTGAGGAGTAGCTTGAGTTAAAACAGCAGTGCAAAGCCCTGGATGGCCCCAGGATGTGACACTGATGTAAAGTGCTGATGCTCTCACATTTCTTCTGTTGGTCACAGACATCAGTTGGAGTCTGACCCGGGCAGGAGGCTCCAGGGCTTGGCAAGAGGAGACTTCCTCAGCCAGTTTGTGCCGAGCTGGCACACAACCTGTGCTTCCACCAGAGCCCTGCTGAAGCCTCACTTCAAGCAAATTAATTCCCTGACAAGTATTGCAAATGCTCCTTGCAAAGATAACCTGGCAGTGTCCAAAAGACTCACCTTGTCACTGCCAAGGAGAGCTGGATATTGACCCAGCAGGACGTGGGTCACTTCTGGAGCAGCTTGTTCAGATACAGGATGGGACAAACCTCTAAGGAGCATCCCTTGGCAAAGCTGTTGTCCGTGGAGGGAGATTGAAATTAGGAGAAGGAGTGCAAGAAAGATGAGACAGTGAAAATTGAGGAATAGTCTCTAGGAAAAAAAGTTCTGTGGGTAGTGAAGAGTATTGACAGGTCAAAAAAGGGAGTTTCACTAAATAGAATGACCAAATAAATTTTAAATGGTAAGAAGCTAAAATGCTAGGACTTGCTTTAAAAAAAAAAAAAAAAAAAGAGAGAGTGAGAGCATGGTAGAAATGCTTGCAGAGAAACCTGGAGCTGAAAAGTGCTTGCTTACCTGAACTGAACCCAAGGATGGCTAATTCCAATTAATAAATCCAAGTTAAGCACTCCATTTTCCTGCCAAGTGCATATATCCTGCCAAGTAGGAGGGGCAGGGAAGAAAGATAGTGGGCAGAAAACAAAAGACAGCATGCACTGAGTGTGAGGTGTCAGAGGGATAGAGTAAAGGCTATACCAAAGAAACAACAGAATTGAGTATTCATTTTAAGGGGAAAAAAGGGGAAACTGGGGGAAAGGGGAGAGAGAGAGATGAGAATTGTCCAAGTGAAATGATGGTTGAAAATCAAACTGTGAAACCAACGGAAAGGGACACCAGGGACAGAAAGAGGGGCTGGTTTGCAAGAGTGAAAGGGATGATCCTCTGCAAAATCTTGTACTCAAAAATTACGATCAAACACATAATGAAAGGTTTTGACCTCTGGGAAAAGCCTCTGAGGAAATTTATACAGTTTCAGCTGTTGCTTTCAGATAGACAATATCACCTTCTCAGAGGGTTTTGTATTGCTGTGATGGAGCAGGAGGCAGTGCCATGATTTACTGTGTCATACATTAATAGTATCAAATTATGGCTCCGTGGTTATTGGGGTATATGGTGGAGTGTGTTTTACTGTTTTACTCCTGGCAATAAATGTAGTGTTTGCCTTGGGATGTCAATCAATAAACTATCTGCCTTAATTGCTATTGATTTATTCATTCATTATAACAATGTACAATGAAAACCAACACTCCTGTGTTGTCACAGGCCCTGCAGAAAGAGCTCAGAGCTCTCACAAAATCCATTTTGAACATCAAAACTCAGGATTTCACATGGGGACAAACCTCTGTGAAACTCTTAGCAACTCCAGCTCTCCGCTGGGACAGCAAGGAGCTGTTATCCATAACTTCTGATTGCTGAGGATGAGGGACTGATGCTCACTTCTGCCTGTTCCACCATCTGCTGCTGAATGGGAAGAAAACGTCTCTCCTTTCCTGCTGCCTCAATTCAGTGATGGAGAACAAAGCTTTCCCTTAGTGAAAGTGTAAACGTGGATACCCAGTGTGTTCCAAGGCATGCCTGCAGGCCTGTGATTGGCCTTGCTTACTAACAGTGCCAAAAGCTCCTTGTCCTGCCAAAGCAGCACCAAAACCTGCCCTGCACAAAGGGCCGGTGGCCGGGGCAGTGCCGGGGGCTCACAGTCTCTCCCAAACACACCCGGATCCTGCTGTGCTGTGCTTACAAGGAGAGAAGGTTTCATGCTACTTTTGGCTCAGGGGGATGCTGCCAGTTTAACAATACTTCCTCTCTTTTACGTGGGATGAGGCAAAACACTCCAGTCAAAAGACTGACACAGCCCTGAAGCTGCTCCAGAGGGGCAGAAGGGATGTGCTGGTGCATCCAGCCTAGAGAGCACAGGCTTGGGATGGGACGGAGGGCTGCCTGCTCTGCTCATGTCTATTTCTAAGTTGAAAAATGATGACTGAAAATCAGGAACTGTGAAACCAGTGGAAAGCGAAGCTGAAGGGAACAAGGACAAAATCCTTTGTGACAACAGTGGAAGAAAGAAGGACTGCTGGCAGAGGGGGGAGGGGGAATGATTTGCAAGAATATGTATTAGTTAAATGAACAAAAAATGTGTTTACTGCTATTCACTTGCTTTAAACAATGCTCAGGATACCAGGCAGTCCCAGAATTTATAGCATGATACAGAAAGAGGAGCCTCTTTTCCTGCTTTGCTTGTACCCTCAGTCATGGCTTTGTGCTTTGTTCCGGGGATGCCTCTCCCAGACAGGAATGTATGTGCTGGCAATTAGAGTTAGCACAGGCAATTACACTTCTGGGGTTTCTCTCGGTCTCACCTCATCTGAGCAAGTCAATTAATCTCCCTGCATCTCAGTTTCTCTGCCTGTAAAACAGATAATCATGTGGGCACCACCCAGTGCAGCTTAATCGAAGTGCTGGCATCTCCCTGGCTGAGGGGGCCACAGAGATACAGTGGATTCTCCACCTGAAGCAAAGTAAAACGTTTCTGTCTGACTGGTGGTCATTATACCTGCCAAACCACTATCAGCCTGTGCCCACCTCCGGGATTTGCTGGGCCATCTCCCAGGACCTTGCACCTGCTGTGGATCTGAGCCATAGGAGACCCTGCTAAAAATGCCAGCCCTGGCCCTTCTGCTCCAGATGCTGCAGTTAATTTTTTTTTTTTTTAAGTGCTGATTTCACTGACATTTCCTTAAAAAAAAATAAATTATGAAAAGAGAGAGAAATAATTCAATTAGAGGTGAAAATAATGGCCCCATTAAGCAGTCGCTGCAGGAGGAAGGTGAACTACAAAGATCTCATGATGGGAACAGGGGTGTGAGGGGTTCCTTTGCAAATAGCTGCCGGTTTGACATGAGGAGAGCAAGGCTATAAAGGGAAACAGCCCAGGTTGCCCAGGGTTGTGCACCATGGGTAGGAAAAGTGCCCAGCTCTCCTGGGAGGACAAGCCACCACAAATCACAAAACCACTCCACATCTCCTCCATCCACACTGTTATTCCTCACAGCACTACAGAACATTACTCTGAGCCTCTCTTGCGGTGAAAAGCAACTGAATTAGATCCCAGGATGAAAATTTACCGATTAGGTAACTTTTCTACAGAGGAAATTGCTGCACATGTGCCGTATCTCTTCAGGAGATGTCCATTAGTGCTAAATGTGCTGGTGGCTTTGGTAATGGAGGGACTGGTCCGTTTGGAGTTGGATGGACGAGCTTAATCCGATTTCAGTTATGTTACCAGACAGACAGTGGCTGTTAATTACTTTAGTCACTAATTCTCTGTATCACAATATAACCCACAATCCAGAGGGGAAATTTTTGTATCCCATTATCATATCCCTTGCATCAACTAATGACTCCGAAAATAAACAACATGTTGAAATTAATAGTAATTTCTACGTGCTTTGTGACACTGTTTCCAGTATATGGTCTTTAAACACTCACATATTTTTATGCAGAAAATGTGTTGTGTTAAATTTGGGAGAGCTATTTATTGGGTATTTTTGGTATGCAATGAGTGCTTTTTTGGCATTAGTCCATCTTACGTCTGCTTGGATTTTAAGGAGAGACTAAGTGGCTCTGACATTCGTAGGGGAGGGTGAGCAAATGGAGGAAAGTGTAATTGGCGTAGATGAACTTCTCAAGACTCAAAGGGGACTGTAAAAAGAACCACTCTAGAGTTTGGAGAATCTCCACATTCACCACCACCAACTTACTCAAAGAAAAGTCCTGTAGCTTTGCAGGTAGTGGTGTGCACACAAGCAAGACATGGGAGTTGGGGCAGGCTGGAGCCCTTCTTTGGAATAATAATAATAAAATTTCCAGAATTCCCACCTCTTTTCATTTGCTCTTCCAGTTCCTGTTAGTCTATGTTCATTCATGTTAAAGCACAATAGGAAGGGCTCTTTTTGGGTGGGGTTTGGTTTTTTATATTGCAATCCTAAACCAGCCTTGGAAATCAGGCACTGATGTGTCTGAATGGGTGCACTGAGTCTGCAGAACGATTTTTATGACAGGCAGACAGGTGAAAGGGAGAAATCACAGGAGGATTCAAATGTCTTATAAAACGCAAGAACCAACCTGAGAGCACACACGTTGCTGGAACAGATGGCTTTCTGAGAGGTAATCTGTTTTCTCAATTTGGTGCTGTGGAAGGCACATAAACATTTCCTAAGGAGAAGACAACTTCTTGTCTTTTGATAAAAGGCACCTGCCCTCCATGCAGCCACTACCTGAACAAGGACAGAAAGAGATTAAAAAACCCAAACAGCCCCTATATAAAAATCATGTTGCTTTTTTCAAGCCTTTGTTGGAAAAAGGATGTAGAGAGGGTGAATATTCCTAATTATTATCTGAGAAGCATTCACAGACAGTAGCTTTGGGGAAGCCTGTGGCAGGTTAAGAGAGCACATCAGCAAGTGCACACAAATGAGGAGGTACCTGCTCAAAGAAAAACAATGCATAAAACATCCTGCTTATGCAAATGTATGATGATGACATTACCAGGCACTGATTAGAAAATAAATCTGATTTGCTTAGTGCCCTTTTTATCAACAATCCTCTGGTTTTTTAAGATATCTGGTGGCAGTAACCTTGGCTCCTTCCTCCTTGTTTGGCTGTTCCCTGAGGTTAGTTTAGTATTCTGGAGATTAGCAGAGGAGGGAAGGCTTCTGCTCTCAGGGTGTCCTGCAAGTGAGGCTCCAGGCATGGCTGATGAACAGAGTGTGTTTTGTGCTTGCCACAGGTGAAATGGCTCTTTATGCATCCTGCAATGTGTCTTCCTGCTCCTAAGGATGCTCAGGTGTACATCAGTTCCTCTTCAGCCTCCCTCCATGCACTAGTCACACAGCAGAAGGATAAGTGCTGAAACAACTTATAGAGTAGGTTGGGTTTAAGTTCTTGCTGTGTTTACAAAGTTTTACAACTTTTCTATTTTCACTGCAGGGGCAGAGACATCAGGAAATGGAAAGAATACTCCCCCCACAGCAGGTGATGTGGTCCCAAAGGGCACCATGGTCTGTTTTGATGGTGCTCATTGCTAGGAAGGTTTATCTGATAAACAGTGACCATTAGCACATTCTGCAAGCGCCTTGTTTAAGCCTGTCTCATCTTGGCATCCATGACCTGCAGAGACTGGTTCCTAGCTCTACAAATTGGCAACGGATCACATTAACAGATGGCCTTGAGTACACGCGTGCCAGGACTCATTATGCACCTCTTTTTTTCTTTTTTTAAGAGCTGTGTGTGGACTCTGTCCAAGTATGTGGCAACATCTCTCACATCTGGGATCATGGCCATAGCTCCTTCCTTGTATAACAAAGGTGTGCCTCATCTGTGATGGGCTCACAAGTCCTCACTCACACGCAAAGGGAGCGAGGCATCTGTGTGGTTGGAGTAAACAGCGGTGCATTCCTTTTGGATAGCCTGGAGTGAGCTGCTGGCAGCCTACGCAGAATGAAACTACTGAGATCCATCCAGTCTTTAGTACACTCCTAATCTCGGTGGTAGATTTTCCCAGCCAAAGAAAACCTCAAACACTCCCCCCACCGATATTCCTGTGGCAGCGATAGCACAGGAAAAACGGGGAATGGAGTAAGAATTTTCTGGCAAACAACATCAGGTTGCAGATAAAGACCATGAAAAGGGCAAACGGAGCCTGGAGTCTCCTTCCCTGAAAAAGCTGTCTGGACACAATCCTGAGTAATGTGCTCTCAAGGATGCTCCTTGAGCAGAGAGGTTGGACCAGACAACATCCAGTGATCCCTTCAAACCTTACCCATCCTTTGAATCTGTGATTTTACTGCTTGGGACTCATGGCTGGGGTTACTTCTACTGCAGAGTTGGACAGGGAACTTCTTAGAGGTGGCAGCTAAAGAACACAGGCACCTGTTGATCTAACATACAGTGGTTTGGAGCTTTTAGCTTGATTTGCGTAACTTCAGCTCTGTGTTATTTACCTGATGGAGAAAGATTCATCCCTTTGTCTTCTTGAAGATCATCATGACTCTACTGCCACTCCTTTGTGTCAACCTCAATTTTTTTTCCTGGGAGAAATATGTCATGCACTGATCTGTCAGTCACTTCTTCAGGGATATGGAATCTATAAAAAAGAGAAGGCAGGTTTTAAATGACATGTCACACTAAACTGCCTCATTACCTCCAAACTGAGATGAAATGCATTCTCTCTATGTATTATTTTTTCCCCTATTCCTCAGTATTATTCTTCATTCATGGGAATGGTGTTTAGCCTGGAAGATTATAGACTGGTCATAACCAAAGAAAAGGAGAGAAAGATTTACTCCAATCATGTCAAAGGGACCACAGTGAATATTAACTGATAAAGCATCCACAGGTCTCAGCACACCCTCACAGCCCGCCTGTGAATTTCTCTGCCTTGATAAATGGGAACAGTTTACAGAGCAGGCAGAAATTGATACGGGAGAGGTTTCTATCTAGAATGCTCCGTATAAATTACTGGATGCTTATCTGTGAGTAATTCCCTTGCATATGCTAACTGTCCAGACACTTATAGCCTATGGCAAAGACATTAGATAACCTTCGATTCACAATTGCCGGGGGCAATCTTCAAGCTAAATAAATAGTTCATCTCTTTCGGACTCAAATGATATATCTGTTTGCAAGCACCACAAGTACTGGTCTAGAAACTGATACTTTGGCTATAATTTTTTTTTTAAGCTGCCGTTCCTTTTTTTTTGTACCTGCAATTTGTGGTTGCACTTTATGTAATTTAGCAGCCTGCTACTCCTGTCTCGTCTATTTTACCCATCAGGTTTCTAATATCCCCATCTAGGTGCCTGTCAGGTAGATGGACATTTAAAGATATGATTTTTTAGCTTACTCTTTCTTGCTATACATGCTCTATTGAGGGCACAAACTACCCCAAGCACATTCCTCTATTTGCCTGTTTGGCAACTTTGCCCACAGCTTTTTCTTGCATTCAGACTTAATGTGCTTTCAGACCTATGTGCTGAGCTGAAAAGGAAGTCTTTTTCTTCTAAGCTCTTCAGTCTTGAGATCAGAACTCATCGGAGCAAAAAGTGAGGCCAAAATGCAGGCAGGGTGAAAATCAAGCAGTCAGTACATAAAGACGAGCATTTTCAGCTCTCAGACAGGTGAGTGACAAATATCATCCTCTTCTGACATAACTCCCCCACCCCACCTTAATACAGACATTGCATAGTGTTTGTTTGGCGTCAGCAGAATTTATAGCTCTATTTTCTAGAAATAAAATCACTATCTCTGCCTGAAAGTCACAGCAGATTTTTTCCCCTGGAGGAATTGCATTGGCACTCTCAGCCCATCTTGCAGCCCGGTGCTCACCAAGTGTAAACAAACCGGAAGGACGTTCATTGCACAAAGGGGAAACTTCAGGCTGTTGAAAGGCTCCAGGCATTGTAGAGCAGCTGATCCAAACCAGATGGTGGGAAGCTGCTACTCACTTCTCTACCCATCAAGAGCCAGGCCAGGGATGCCCATCCTGTTGTGATCTGACTCCTGAGCCAGGGAAAGTTTTTGCCTCACTGTGAGGGTGAACTGGAGTTGTGATCAGCTGTGGTGTGCTGGGAGACGAGTCACACATGGAACTGCTGCTTCTGCCTGGAGAGACTCAACCCTCAATGGAGGATGAGCACAAGACTCAAGGGGTCCCTGTCGCTGCCTTCAGTTTGAATCTTCTGCTACATGTGGTTTTAAGACATTCTTCAGCCAACAATATTCTTTCTTCTAACTTTTGCTGCCTAACAAGTTTCGCTGGTAAGTGCAGTTTCCCTTGGCTAGCTCTGTTTGTTTGCTGAATTTGTATTTCTCAGCTCTGGAAGAGGTGTTGATCCCATGCCTCATTCTTGGCATGGGCAGGATCCCTGGCAGAAAGCTGTGCACAGATCTCTCCACAGGGGAATACTGCATTAATCAAGTGCTGACAGACCTCCTCACTGTTTTTTTCCCGCTAATAATTGTCAAATATGTCATTTTTGCTCCTGAAAGATGTTACCTGCAATCTTTTACAGCACAGCTGGATCACAGAGGCCCCAGCAACTGCAAAGAATCTGGTGCTCAGCCTGTATCTTTGGGGAAAGGAGTAGTGCTTCTCAACATCCCTCTAGGATCTCATACAGATGAGGAGATAGAGCTTGTCTTTTGACAAGTTTCTTCCACTTTCTGGATTTAACAGCTAGTGACAGCTCATCCCCCCTGGTCAGGCCCTCTGTGAATGCTGTAAGCTATGGTATCCTCTCAGGCTTGACTGCCCTCTCTCTCAAAGCCAAGATTAACCCATCCTTTTCCTGATTTGCTATGTGAAAGCAGCACTCACCAGCTGTCCACAGTTGCAAGGCAGAGCAAAGTACTTGGAACCCGAACCCCCAAGTGAGGGATATCCCACCCCAAGTATAGGGGTATCCCAAGGTCTCACATGTAAGAATAATGACTTTCTCATTTTCAGTGGCCTCTCTGATATTTTGGAAGCTTTTTTTCTGGCTGCCACTGCACATTGAGCTAACAACATTGGAGAACTGTCAGAATCAAATCCAGCTATGGAGTCCAAGCTCAGCAAATGCAGACGCGGCTCAGATTGTTTCTCCTTACATTCCTCATGGTCAGTATGTTGGGTTTCTGTGGCCAGGTTTGGGTAGCAGGGGGACTACAGGGGTGGCTTCTGTGAAAAGATGCCAGAAGCTTCCCACGTCTGGCAGAGCTAATGCCAGGTGGCTCCAGGATGGACCCACTGCTGGCCAAGCCCAGGCCAATCAGGAATGACAGTAACACCTCTGTGATAACATATTTAAGAAAGAAAAAATATGTTATTGTGCAGATGGAAATTGCAGCCAGAGAAGAACAGAGTGAGAACATGGTGAACAGCAATGCAGACACCAATGTCAGTGGAGAAGAAGAGGGAGGAGGTGCTCCAGGCTCCAGAGCTGAGGTTCCCTTGGTGACGGCTATGGTGGAGCAGCTGTGCCCCTGCAGCCCATGGAGGACCACGAGGGTGCAGAGATTCACTTGCTTATTGTGGCACCTTTTTGGAACCAACCCCCGCCCCCCCCACCTATCCGAGGGATTACTGTATTTTACTTCTCACTCTCCTGCTCTGATTCTGCTAGTAATAAATCTAATTAATATCTGCACTTTTTGAGTCTGTTTTCCCAGTGATGGTGAACAGTGAGTGATCTCTCTTGGTCCTTAACTCATGAATTCTTTGTTATATTTTCCCTCCTCTGTTCATTTGCAGAGGGGAGTGAGAGAGTGGCTTTAGCGAGTAACTGGTGTCCAGGAAGAAAACTCTTTACCTTAGTCACTTCAGCAGAAATCTGGGAGCTACTGCCCATCTGCCAGGGTCCAAACTCGCAGCAAGCTATAAGTCATGTAGATCTGGCCAGGGCAAATAACATCTCTTGCCATTGCTACATGCCTGTGATTTGGGTCAAATAAACCTCTTGCAGCATGCTTGCAATGATTTGCACAAATTCCTTTAGACCCAGGGTGCAATGAGCGTTCTGTGCAGAAGGGAAATGGGCTCAAGTTTCTTTCTCTGTTTCAGCAGAAATACACACGTTTCCATCTCACAGGAGAGAAAATCTAGATGCTATTTTTGCCTCCTCATGGCTTGTTGCAACAAGGACTCTCCCTACTACCTTCCCCAGAGGGGAGAAGAATCGCCTTCATTTCTAAATTTAGCTTTAATGACTGCAAAATGAATAAGGCAGCAGGGGAACCTAATCTGGTTAGCAGAGCAGCAGCAGAAAGCACAAGATGTTTGCGTACAGTGTTGGGGTTTGATTTCATGTGCTGAATCCACAGGAGCACTGAAAGGACTCAGGGCTCCTGAAACTTCAGTAGTTTTGTGGATAAACAGTTGGGTATGAATTAGGCAGGTAGTCCTTACTGCTGGTGATGAGAGCGGAGCTGAATTTGGCCTTGGGCAAACACACATTCCTGCTGAGTTTATGAAGAGAGAAATAGCACAGGCTGGAATACATATAAAGTTCTGTGTAAAATCACCCACTTGCCACAGCTTGCAGATGTACTTTGCTCCCAACACACACCCTCTGGCTGTCCCTGCTATCATCCTGGTCTCTGGTCTAGGAGGGCCTCGGCTGCCTTTCTCCTCCAGTCCTGGAGCACTACAAATCTCTGATCATTCATTAATTTAGAGCAAAATTATTTGCTGCATCTATTCAACTCCAGGATCATAAAACAGCTCTGTCAACACACCTCAGTTTTGCTCTAGACCTGATTCTCCAAGTCTCTACTGACACCATTCAGTCCTAACTTGCATTGTCCTTATCTTTTCCATCCTTCACAGCCCAAAAGGAGAGTGCTGCTGAGCTCAGACACGCCTCATGGCAGTACAGATCTGCAAAATATATAAATGGGTAGGATGCCCTATCTGACTTTTGCAGCTGGGATTTGGGATTTACATAAAGTGTTTCCTCCAAGGACCCAAACTTTACAAACACAGATTCCTTGTTCCAATTTTGGCAAGTAGCGTCACAGGTCCAAAAACATAAAAAACAAAACCACCCTCCCTCAAAAAGAGAAAACAACAAAAAAATTGGCACCATTGTAACCAAAGTAGCTTCACTGCCCAAAACCACTAAGAAAAACGTGTTCAGAGGTAAATTATTCAGATTCCACTGCAGGGCATTTTAAGCCAGAATTAGCACCTGGCACTTGTCAGAAATGGCAGAGGATGGCTCATGATCTTAAATGATCAACGCACTTCCTTTGTTCTCATGCAAAAGCCAAACTATCTTCAGAAACCATGAATTCTGCAAATCCTGTGCTGACACCATCACTTTCTGCAGAGTACTAGGGCTTCCTTGGAGGTCCTTGGACCAGAGACACATGAAGGATGTGCAGATTGAATTTCAAAGCATCCCTGCACCCGCAACTTCTAGTGAAGTCACCTGAGAAGGCTGCAATGCTCCGAAACCTTTCCTAATTACGTAGATCAGCAGTCTCGTCACCTCCTGAGAGGACTTCGTATATCCTCTGTCTTGGAAAGGAATTCTGTATCAAAAGCAGAGATCTGACAAACTGGAGCCTCCTCAAATGCAGAAAGAAATGTAAAAACAATAAAAATCTTCCCCACAAACACACTTTTGGGTAATGACAGCTGGAGAAATAACACTTGTTTGTAAATAACCCATGTCCCTTCTCATGCAGAAGCACCTTAGTAGCAAATTAATCAGCATGGTTTTTCAAGACATAGAGAGCATTAATTACATGCTCAGTCAGTTTCCTCACCTGGATTTCAACTTTTTCAAGGCTGTGACCACACATTCCCAGAAGAAGAAATAGGTAATGTTATCTTTAATTTCTCACTAATTTATAATGGGCTTATTTTCAGGGAAAGAAGCAGATGTAATTTATTTTTATACACACTTTATTTCAGTGGATGAATGTGAACAGTAAGCACCATCAATTATTCAATCAAGCACAGAGGCAGCAAATCATCTGGGTATGCATTATGCTCCTATATGAGATATTTCAGCAGTATATAAATTAATACAAAAGAATGGATTTGTGTTCCAGTGTTCTCACATTGCCTGGTGGTACTTGGATATCACGTGTTTATGTATCATTGTTGGGATGAGGGTTCATTTGTATGATCAGGTGTAAAGATAATGCTGAATCTGTGTTGTGTAGCATTTGCAGGGTGAGCTGATAGGAAAAGGAAACAGTACCTGGGAAAGAAGGAATTTTTATTGCTTCAATTTTGTGGGTGAAAGCCTAAGGAAATAAGGCCAAGTGTATAAAGGACTGAGAGGTGAATCCTGTGCTCAGGTCATAAGGTGTTTGTCTTCTCAAGAAGCTCTACACCTCAGAAATTCAGTGAGCAGCTGGGAAACTGCAGCTTTGTCCTCTCCACCTCCAATAAAATGAACAGGATTAGAGATGCTCAGAGATAACAGGTGGCCCAGAGGTCACCAGTGAGCCAAACCCTCACATCTATAAACCCCTTGGGTGAGATTTGTGCAAACCAAAATGAACTAACAACAGTGAAGTGTTTGTGAAGATTCATTTAAATGATGCTTGAGTGTTTTCCTTGGGGATATTTCTGCCCTTTGCCATGAGTTTTCATATAAATTATATTTTTGTGTGCAAGAATAATTGTGCAAAGGGAAATGCTCAGAAATACACACTTCAGTGAAGTTCCACTACAAAGGGGCTTATACAGCCACACAGAAATCTTTGTGGTGTTTGAAAGTTTCAGTCCCTCAGCAGGTGGATTGAAGAAATAAGATCTAGGTAATGCATTTTGCAAACCAGAAAATTGCAACAAAAGGCTGGCAAACAGCCAGATGCCATGGAAATGAACTCGAGGACTGAGATACATCACAGCCTGTGTTTGAATAAGGAACATTGCTGTAAAAAACAAGCCTGTTCATTCATGAATAATACAGAACCAAGGGACAGGTCTGAATTTGTCATGTAAATTATTTACAGTAACTATGAAATGGGTACCAGTCTGGGCTTGTGGCAGCACTTGAACCGCGGCCCTTTAAATAAAAAAAAGGAAAAGAAAGTTGATTAAAGAGAAGAGGAACTTTGCTACTCTGGAGTAGCACACTCTGCCCTCATGCAGAGAGGTGTGACTGAAGGTGGGACTTACACTAAGCTGAGCCCTTCCTGTTATTAAGCTGGACAGCAGTTTCAGGATGGCTTTTCACTTTATTCTGCTGGTGAGGTCAGCAATGAGTATCTCTGTGCAGCCCAGGCTTGGCACCAGGCCACCAGTGGGACCCCAAGGTATCACAGACCTCTGAACCCACTGGCAGGACAGACCAAGTCCCTGGAGGCAAAGCCATGAGCCACCCTCAGAGTGGTGGGTTTAGGCTTAGTGAGATTGTAACATTTGATACAGAACAGTTATGAGCTCAGGGCAAAGATATCTTGATTTGCAGAGGCACATCCTGTAAAGGATGTAGAGCAGCTCTGTGGAACCCACCTGCCAAAGCCAGTCTGACCTCACACTGATGACACAGCAGCTCTTAAAAACACAGCACCTCCACGCCCAGCAATAGCAATTGTTGAAGACTGAATAAAATCTGCACTGGAAGAAGTCTAAAAGAAATTTCTAAGGGTTCTGGACACACCCTTATATGCCTACTCCAACCTGTTCCCACCATCTCACCTCAGTCAGCTTTTTGTAGCCTGTGTAGCCTGAGCTGGAAGAGAGCAGAGCTGCTCGGGAATTTGTGGTCTTTTGTTTTGTGGTTTCCTCCTTTTTTTTTTTTTAACCTGTTGCTCTACAGAGAGATTTCAAAAAAATCTCAGCACATCAATAATGAACAAGAGTTACTTCAGAAAGCCACTCGGCATACTTGTTTAAATAACCTCTCTTACTCCTCAATTGCCTTGTTTTTCTCAGGGTTGTCATAGAGAGGAAGATATTGATGAGTTAGTGATGTGTGAGGGAGCACGGATGAGAGTGAAGTCATTTACTCTGTTCTCAAAAGCATTTATTTTTGACCTATTTCTCCAGTGTTGTGGCTACAGTGTCTCTCTGTTCCTTCATGTCAGTTTGGTCATTGGGAAGAGCATCCTGCACTAGAGGCAGTACACAGACATGGTTAATGCTGCACTGCCTGGGACTAGAGCAGTGTCTGTCATGTTTAATACGTCTCGAGAAAGCAGACACCTTGTAGTAGGGAAGTCAATAGGCTGTTTAGTTATACTGAACTTCCAGAAGGCAAAACCTCATTTTCACCTCTCTAAAGAAAGGAAAGGTCTTGAGTATCAGTGCATGAGATCTTAAGAATGTCCCATCAAAACACAGGCTGCTGCAGAGGTTGTTACCTTTTAAGAGAAATGTCTTCCTGAATGAGGAAAGTCTCTGCTCTCTCTCTCTCTCTCTCATATAAGAAAGGCAATGAATGAAAGCAGGCATTGGGTTCTTAGACTGCTTTCCCCAGAAATAACCCAAAACTTTTCTTCCTGGTGCATTGCAGCCTTGTTTGCACTTAACTAGAAAACTGGAAAAGAAGAGCTAAAAGGTGAACGACACCAGGCCGTCTCTGAGTTTCAACCATCAAAAGGCTTCTTCAGCTGAAGTAACATTATGAAAAGCCCAAGCCAGCACTATGATGTGGATCAAGAACTACGGACAAACTCCAGCCTTTCTGTTGAAGAGACTTTCCTCTGGTTATTTTTTTCTGTCCTTGCTGAAACACAGTCTTATTTCCAACCCACGCAACACACTTGTTCTCTCCAGGTGTGCCTAACAATCCCTCTGTTCACACTGGAAGGCAGCACTGCCAGTAGAAGAGTTTTGACTGTAGCAGTATATTAACTAAACATCCTAATTAACTGATTCACCTTTTTATTGTCTCACATCTTCACTATTACTGGCCCTGCTGTGCTGTAACAATGCTTTGGAATTCCAGCTTGTTTTGTCTCTTCTGGTTTTAAATACTCTTACCTTTCCATTTGTAGCTTTGTATAAGGATACACTTGCAAAACCAAATAAACGTGCTTCTTGCAGACTCTTCGCCCTCTTCTGAACACAGCCCACAAACGGTGGCTGCCCTACTTCTTTCTAGAGCTTTAACCCAAGCAACAACCACATATAAATAAATACACATACAGTAATACCAGGTAGATAATTCCAGTGATAGCAACAACAGAGAAGAGAAAGGAGAGAGAGGGAAAAGGAACCAGCTCAAATAATACTTTCTGAAAGATGATCCTAAATATAAACCTGATTTACTCTGCCATCAAAATTACACCAAGGGATGTCTGGTTCAGGGAGATTCAGATCATGAAATGTAACAAAATCTTTCCTATTAACAAACCCATAAACTAATGGCACTTGAAAAAACTCAGCACACCAGGCTTTATGATGCAGTGAAACAGATTAGATGAGATGCAAGGGCAAAGAGAGTTCCTCAAACCTCACTTTCAGCTCCAAAAGGCATTCCTGTGCTGAGCTGGCTTTAGTCTGCAGCTCAGCACTCTTTTCTGCTTCTCCAGTGGTTTGTGGTTCAGCAGCATGTTTCCACAACGTTGGAAATAAAATCAAGTAAATCTAACACTTTTTTTGTTCAAGTGTCATTTCAGCAAAGGGTGGGTTATGTTCTGGCTCCATCCAGAAATCTAGATGTTTCTCAAGCTGCTCTGCTCCTTTCCAGAGGCATTTGGAAGTTGTGTGGGTGTTTAGCACTGGATGAACACTGATTTCAGTGGGGAATTAGTACATGTCCTGAATGGAGAAGATATACTTTGTATACACCCAAGGCTTGCAGGAAAAGGTCTCCAAGATTTCAGGTAAAAGCATTCCTAATTAATCTAAGGGGAAGGGTAGTATTCAGCGTCCTCTAAAGGCTGCCACAACATCATCATATCAATCATTCATATCATCAGTTCAGCAGTCCCTTTCTTCCTGCATGTGAAGAGAGGGTTGGAGAGATAACCAGAAACCATCTCTAAGAGAGAAAAGCAGGGTGAGGCTCCACTCCACCCCAAGCATTTCTTAGCTTCCTGAATTTCTGTACTTGTCTGCTGGCGGCAGTCTGAGGACTCCTGTTCACTTTGCACAGGCCATCCTGCAGCCTTTTGAGGCACTTTCACTCCTCACTACTATCTTGAGTACATCCCAGAAGTACGTAAAAGTTTCCATCTCCTTTGCTCTCCCCCTTCTCAGCAGACATTTTCCTAACTTACTGTATAATGAGAGCATTTTTATTCTTTCTGGGCATCTCTTAAAGCTGAAAATAGGACCTCTGCTGAGCATCAGAGTCCCAGGATCAAGGCTTTTAATGAGAGCCTAAAATTCCTTTGTTTACAGCCAGCGAGGTGACTAATGGACTAAACAGCCTGAAATGGAGCAATAGCTCTGCAGAAAAGCACTGTGGCAGCCAGCAAGGTCCCTGTGCTGAGCTAACGTTCACGACAGACAGCCAGTCCCATGGACCTCAGGCAGGGAGCAAACTCCCCTGAGCTGCACTTTGTTCTCCTCAAGCAGCTCTCTCATCCCTACTAGGCCAGTAAACCCACCGTGCTTCTACACCTGCCCTTCATGTCCATGGATTTTCATCCCTAGAGTAAGGATTCTCCTACTGATAACTCTGCATTCTGAAAAATACACACTATGGCTTTGTAGCTGGTGTTCAAAGGGACATGAACAAGCTCAGACTCTGAACATGGTGCTCCCAGTCTTGAGGGTAGGCCCAGCTCAAGCATCATCTTCCCATCCCCTGCCGAGAGGACCAGAGAGAGAAGATGTAAATTTGCAAAAGGGCAGACACAAAGCCGATTTTAAAACCAATGCCGGCCTCAAGCTAACAGGAAAAATGCAACATTAGCTTTGATTTTTAAATACATTAGTTATTCTCTCAAAGCCTGGATCAATGGAAAAGGAACCTGAGTGATGGATAATCCTTTACTTGCATGGATGCAGGATTTATCCTCACACTGCCTGGCAAGAGCATGGCCTGCTACTGGGTGACTGTGTGCTCTTGGAATTACCTTGCAGCAGCTGTGTCTGCTCCCATCTCTCAGTGACCACCGGGCTGGTCAAGTACTCAGAGTATTTTTCTGGTGGGGTCTGAATAGGCAAGAGGCATCTGTGAAAAATTCCAGAAAGTCTATGTGCACTCATGTTTCAAAACAGAAAAAAACCATTGAATTTCAGAATTTCCACAGAAGTGTGATGTTAAGCAGAAAATATTGCTTGGAGGCAATCAAAACATTTCATTTTGATAAAAGTCCAAATACTCTAATTTATTTTATATGCTGAGAGAATTCAAGCTACAGTTTCCCACAGAAAACTCTAAATGCTCCAATTCCAACAAGATACTGCAAGCTCATCAGCTTTTGTTTGAATGAAACACCACTGAAATGGAGATATTCCCACAATGTCAAAATGTGGAGTAAATCACTTTTTCCCTCACAGGGAATATTCTGACTGGCTGTGTTTGGCAGTTTGGTTTTGCACTTTGCCTACACAGCCCAGGTGTTTATGTGGGAGGAAAATTGCCACCTCATGAAGGAGCCGAGATCCACCATGTTACAGAGGATATACCTGAGGTTCCTCCTAGTGCTGCTGAAGTCTGGCTCATAAAACCAAGGGAGGTCTTGCAACACCTCTTCCAACCAGGCAGAAAAGATTAGCAATTTTTCCTTTGACCCCTCATTTATCAACCTCCATCTGGTTACCTTTAGTGTGCATCACAGACACTCCTCCTGTCAAAGACACAGAACACTCATCTCTGGGCTCACGTGGTGTCAGGGACCGAAGGTTCCACTGCAGCTGAAGGACAGCAGCATCACTTGGGAATGTGCCGAGCACTTTCCTTCTGCCCTGTACAGAAGGAGCCTCACACAAAGTCTCTGTATTTACTGAGTTCTGTGGGCACCTCTTCCGGCTACTTGCATGACATGAAGCCTCCTTTGCCATGCAGAAAACAGGGAGCCCATTCAGGTGCGGTGAACGAGGAGAATGTCTGATGTCATTACCTCACACTTGCCATGTAAACCAGGGTCCATCCCTACAGAGCTGAGAACTAGACAGCAGGAAGCACAAATGGAAGAGTTGTGGATCAGGAGGCAGCTGCCTTTTAGAAAAAACCCTTTCTCCTGGCTCTTCAAATAAAGTTTGTGGTTCAGAAGTTCACAATTATAATGATGTGTTTTATCCTTCCAATATTCTCCTCTCCTGATCATTAGATTGCTCTTTACATGATCCTCACTCCAGTACAAACATATCCAAGGGCATGCTCTGGTTGTAAGCACAGGGAACACCAGAATACAAATCCAAAACAAGTTCTTCCAAGCCCCAAGCCCTACTCCATGCCATTTAGCCAGCTCAGAGGCACCATAAGGAGCACCTGAGGCTTGGGGAGCTGAGCAAAACTCGTGCAGCATTAAGACTCTCAGCTAAGCACATTGACAGGAACACCACAACCTTCTCAGCTTGGAGCTCCCCAGACACCATCACCAATCACTGACTTAGACCCAGCTCAGGCACAGGCTGGTCTCGGGAAGGCTTCCCTGGGATGAACACCACAACATCAAGACTTACCCAACGTCAGTAGACAGCAAGAAAGGATCAGAGAGGGTTGAAGGAAGCAGATAAAGGGATACTGTTGATGTGGCGCATCTGTGAGTTCTTTCTAATTAAAGCAGGGCTCACAGCACAGCCACACACAGCCCTCTTGCTAATTAGGGAGGGCTGAGCACTGACACATAAGCCTCCCAGTCTCAAAACATTAACTTTACCAGGTGTAATATCTTCTAGGTGACATAAAGGTTAATAATCTGCATCCACAACAGAATTCAGCTTGGTAAATACCCAATTAACTGGGTTCTGTCAGATGCACGTAGTAGCAAAAATGCGAGGTCTAGGACAGCTGAAGGGAGGTCCTGAAATGCTGTGTGTGATGTGTGCTGGTGTGCTCACCCACTGTGGGGGATGATGGGGACTTGCTAGGAGGGGCCAGCGGAGCAAGCAGGAGTGATGCCTTCAGAGGGAGCCTGTGTGGGCTTCAACACCAGCAGTAGCTGGGCTGGAGGAAAGCAATAAAGTGAAATAAATAAAAGATTCTTTGCTGTCAACATTTGAAAAAACATTTTTTCCCAGCCTTCCTCCCTCCCTGCTGAACAGCTCTCCAAAGCTTCTGCTGTTAGAAAGTGAATTCAAAGCAACTGTGGCTGGATTCAGCTTTTTTGCAATGAAGCATTTGGGTTTTTTTCCCTGACTTTTAATCTTTGTTTTGCTCTCTGCCTTCCAGAAGAGGGAATTAGAACATGTAAGGATAAAAAATGGAACAAACAAGGAATAACTGAATATTCCACTCAGTAGGAATGTAATTGCCTTGTTTAGCATCATTTTCTAGAAGCTCAGGAGAAAACTACTCTTTTCATACAACAAATTTGAAACATTTAAAAATAATGGGTCAAAATAGCTTATTTTTATTCTGGCCAACACAGCAGCTAAACCAAATGAAAGTGGATACCACTGAATTCTCAGGAATGTGTAACCCTCTGGGCCTGATCCCACAGCACTGGGCATGTTGATGGAGATGGAGAAGCCTCTGCAGCTGCAGGGCTCAGGGTGCTTTGCAGGGCTCAGCCACTTCACTGAGCTGTTGCTATTCCAGCTAAAAGCTCATTTTCTGTTTTTCTCCACAGCTGAACTGACACAAAGAGTGTCAGACACATTCGTCACCACGGAGACATCCAGAATTTTTCCTAACTCCTCATGTTCCCTCCGAGCTCCTCCTTATTTTACCAGGTGTTCAATTTCCTCCGTTCTGCAGCCTTCTAGGACATCCTCGTGCTCCCTTTCCTTTCTCCATACATTAAAAAACTTCATGCTGCCCTTTCAAAAAAAATCTGCCTTACCTTCTCTGTCATAACCACTTTTTCACCAGGACCTCTCCTCTGAAGGCACTGCACGTTTACGGAGCACATTCACCCCACTGCCACTTCTAGCAAACTTTCAACCTCAACATGGAACCTCCAACCTGAACTCTCAACTCTGCTTTTACTGAAACTGAAAAATTTCTGGGGCAGTCAGAGTATGAGCCCAGCCAGTCAACCTGGGAGAACGAAAGAGATCATCCAGTGAGACAGGAGAAGAATGAAAATAGTGTTTTTAATATCATTTACAGCAAACTTACAGTATGTCTTTCACATCACATTATTTCTAAACTGCTCATCTGGAAAATATAAGCTGCAAAAATACAGAACACAGTAATCAAAATATATCGAGCATGTGGCTTCTCTCTTTTTTTTTTTTTTAAAGTCAATTGTACAGTGAAACATTTCCTTTTCCAAACCAGGTTTTGGTTTGTTTTGGAAGTGCTGCTAAACATCTGCAAAATTACCAGCAAACCGTCACACTTCAAAGATTTTTTCAAGGGCCACTTTCCCTTGGGCACTGTAGAAAAGGAATAACCCACAGCCCAAGGCAGGGCAGTGGCACATGGGCTCATCCAGGTCCTACACGCTGCTACACATCATCTGTGGAGGTGTCCAGTGCAGGAAGAACCTTCTCCACAGCAACCACCCACGATGGCTGCTCTGCCCAGGTGACTGTGAAGGATAGTAGTGGTATGAGGGACATACCATGGACTGGTCTGTTGGGGAGGCAGGTAGATCCTCCTCCAGTGTTGTGGACCCTGCAGAGTTCTGTGGGGGAGTTTTGAGCCATAGGTGTGACAAACTGCATGGGGAGGTCTTGTTCTACAACAAGACAATTAGTGTGGAATCATCCTCCAAGCACCAGCTGCAAATGCATCTCAGGGGAGTCCTGAGCTTCTGAAGCCTGGAGAAACTCCCAACAACAACCCAGTTAAAAGATGCGTCAGGACTTGGACGGCACATGGCAGACTTGCCTTGTGGAAATGTGTTATTTCTTTTATAACACCACAGAGAAACAGAAGGATGGAGAAGGGAGTGGGTTAAGGAATTAAGTAAGTTCCTAATATTCTTATTAGCCAAACTTCAAGCTCCTCAATCTCTGCCAAAGACACGGAGGAGCCAGCTGGTTAAGAACAGAAGTTCTTTCCCAATCTACTTTGAATTTTAAGCTCTCAAGTTTGCTCAACTGTAGCTGCTGCTAAGGGATCACAAAAGTGGAGGATAACCAGGTTACACAGACAGGGCATGTGCTGCTGGTCAACCTCTGCAGCAGGAAAAAAACAGCAAAGAGAAATCAGCCAAACTGAAATTTTGCTTTCCCTTCACCATGAATGAAGCACGGCCAAGGACTGGCTGGACAGCAGTTGCTTCTGCTCACAAACCACTTCACGTCAAGAGCTGTTCTCCTCCTGCCTGTTTAAGCTGCCCCCACTCCCTCCCCTCTGGCTGGTTTCCAGATGGTGCTCGGGTCTCAATCTATACAGGGCAAAAGGAATTTTAAAATAGTCTTACTGCAAATATTCCCCATCTAATGCCATTTATGCATTGCTAGTTCACATGACTCCAAATGTCCCCGTGCCTGGAATGTGATATAAGTACATACAGCAGGGAAAAAAACCATTTCTGCAGACTGCATTTGACTTGTATCAAAATCCTAACGAACACCACATTTATTGTACTTTATTTACACGGTAGTCACGTATAATATAATACAATACAGCGTTCCAGTTGCAGTGGTAGGCACTATGGGTTTTTAAAGGTCACAGCTCTTCCCCTGCTCCATGCCCACCCCTCCTGCCTGCGGATGTGGTACCAAAGTGAACCAAGAGCTCCCTGTTGTGCGGTCCCAGCGCTGCTCCAGTTTCCCACTGAACCTGCACTGAGATGGCTCCTTCCCAAAATTACGTGAGGGAAGCTGCTTTCATGTGCTAATAATGGAGACTCCCAAACTATAGTGGTCACAGACCACTGGCAGCCCTTAGCACCCGTCGGGGGCAGTTGTGCACAGCCTCCTCACCATACTCTGCACTGAAAACATTGTGAAGGCAACGTGGGGTTGTAGACAAGCTACACACCCGAGCACAGGGAATAGGCCACCTGCAATCACAGAGCACCATTTGGTAAGACTTTAGGGAAACGGCTGTGAGTCTTTAAGAGGGATAATCCTCCTCTCATCAGGCAGGAAGCATCATGGGCTAAGAACAGGGGTCATTTCTTCCTTTCAAGTTCACAGTTAAGAGTTGTGAGGCACCAAAAACAGAGCACTGAGGGGTAAATGCACTGGTATTTGTGCGATGCCGTTCTGCAAAAGAAAAGGGGTTTGAAGGGCTAAGATAAACATGGCAGGGAAAGATGCCTTTTGCTGTCCCACCAATGGGCAAGTCAGTTGGGAAGCACTAGGGCCAGAAGCAACTCTCTTGATTCCCGAGAGGTTTTTCTTCTGATCCCAGAGCTGTGCAAACATTGCAAGTAAAATTTACACCACCTGCTTCACCTTAATACCAATTTGGTTTTCTCTGGGTTCATGCCCTTCTGGTGTTTGCTCTCAGTAATTACTCAAATGAATGTGTTAACTGGTAGGAACACTAGGGGAGGCTGAGAATTTCAAGCATCTGTGAGAGAATATTCCTGGAAAGTGAATTGTGAGTTGGAAGCCAGCACTTTGGCTGTCCTGGAGCAAATGTGTGTCCAGTGGCGCTCTGCCCACTGGCACTGAGCAAGGGTCCTTTTATTCAATTCCTAATCACATACTTTTGAACAAAGTATTTCTACTGCTGAGAAAATTCCAGCCTAGGGAACTCAGGGAGCAGAAATACCCCTGTGATTTCTATGTCCACTCAGAACAAACCAATGTTTATGAATTGTAAGAAAGCTTTTCCAACCCCTCCAGACCACAGATAATATACAGAAACAATCTTGCAAATCCACTGGACTCATTTTCTTGGTTTTCTCAGCAAGGAAGAAATAAAAGGGAAAATTCATTTATGAAGTTACTATAAATTATTTGCTGAGTTGGAGCTGACAAGTTTCTTATTGCTTTCTGCCATATGCATACACCAACTTTGTGTAGAACAAGTCCAGGATTACAAACTGTCAGGGTATGGCTAATCTTTTCCTTCCTAGAGAGGGACACCATGCTCTGCCACATTTAAACTGAATTACAGGAAGGAAACATCATACACTCATTGTATCCCAAAGACCCCATCCCTGGGGTGACTCCATCCTTCAAACAAATACAGACTGAAGCAAGGTTTTGACAAGCAAAACACATGAAATCTACAAACATCCCGCGATCCTACAGTGATCTAAATGGATTTCTCTGTCCACATGGCTTCTCCTGAATTCCCTGTGTCCTTTCAGGACCAATGGATGCTCAAAGCCAAACAGCTGTGGCAAACTGAAGCTGAAAGAAAAGCTGTCCATGTTCACACTCTGCCACAGAAAACACCAGTATTGCTTATGAGCAGAGTTTCCTTCTGCTCTGCTGGATTCAGGGAACAGACACTGGCCAAAGATTTTACTTGGCATCACTAGGTAGTTAATAAAGAAGTACCTCATGTCTAAGAACTGCTGAAAGGTCATTTTTCAGCAAAGCAATTGTATTAAGACTCAGATTGGCTAGAAATGTCAATGGGATGATAGAAAACATAATTTGCAGCCTAGAAGAAATAGATTTAGTGTATATAAGCAGAACAAACGATAATATTCTGAGCATATGTGACACTGAGACCTGCTGGCATCCCAGGCAAATGCCTCTCAGTAACTCTGAATAGCTTGTAGAGACTCAGTACAGCCAAGCTGTGCTTTGCCACTGGGGAAAGGAAGAACTGTGGTTGGAGAAAGGAAGCTGATGGTCAGTTTGGAAGAAATGCCCACAAACCATGGGCCTGGGGGAAGTAGGGCTATTCAGGAGCACGCAAGAGTGGATAAACCTTGCAGGGACACCAAGGGGCTCAGTTACAATGTCCTTTTCTCTTTGGATCAGTCTCAACCTTCAGTTAACCACAGCTGATCCCAGCTCATGCCAAAGGCTCCTATCCTATGATTGTCCATATTAATAAACTGCTGCCTGTGCTCCCACCAATTGTACCTTGGCTGCCTGTCTCCTGGAGCTGCTTCCAACAAAACAGGTGAATTACTGCAGCATGGGATGTTGGGAGAGGCGAACCCAGAGTTAGGCAAGAAAAGCCGGAACTCCTAATGCAGATGGGACAGGTCAGTATTATTGCTTGTATTGCACAGGGGTGTTCTGCCCTATGCACAGAAAACCTGTGAGCCTTGAACATAGTAATCAGATCTAGAGTTAAAAACAACAACAAACCTGCTTCTCTCTGCACACATAGTTCATGTGATACGTATTAGGGAAATAGATGAGCACAGCTGTGTCTAAAGACAGAGTGGGAATAAGTCTGGAAACCCTTGTGAATAAAGGGACAAAGCTATTATCACATCAGTCCAGTGAATCATTTGCATGTGTCTTTTATGCTGACAACTCCCCACATCACCTGCCAAGAATAGAACAAACATCACACCAACAATGTCCAAGTCTAAGGAAATACCAAGCCCAACACCTCGAGCTGTGACAAACCCACACAGCAGCAACAGCTGAGTCTGGCTCAGGGGCCAAAGGTTCACAGCTGGTAGCCCTCAGGTTGTGTTGGGTTGGCTGTGGAGTGAAACTGCTGGTTGTGACATGGAATTGCCTTTCTGTGTCCCAGGACCTCATTTACTGAGAAAAAAATGTGTGCCTGTCTGAGACACAAAGGTGAACCTTAAGTACATTGCCTCCAACAGCAATGTGATGAACATAAAACTCTGATGGGGATAGGAGGGACTCCAAATCTCATTCATTCTCTTAATTTTAATTTTCCTTTTCCAAGGAAAAAGAAGTCAATGCATCTCAGCCATTTGGAAATACTCCAATCACCTTTCCAATGTCTGCAGACCATCAGCTCAATTCAGAAGCATTTTGTAGCATAGCTAGCTCAGCTAATGGAAGCTAATTCCTCTCTGCATCTTTCCCTTCTCACCTTCCAGACAAGGTGAAACCCAACCAAGATTAACAGTAGCAGCACTGAGGAGTTCAGTGTACCTCACAGGGGTATCACAGGGGTATGTTAGCTGAACTGCCAAGGAATGGAAGATTTGTGATATTCAAGTGGTAATTCAAGTAATGGGCTTTTTGGGCCCACTCTACATCCAAGATGTGCTGGGCAAAGTGTGAAAAATTGACAGTTTCTCTGTGTATAAAATGAAGGTTCTGTAAATGCATCACCTTAACAAGGATGCAAAGAAAGTGATTCTGCTGTCACCAATTTTAGATTGGGGTCCCCTTCTGATTCCACAGGGGCTATGCGAAGGCGGGATCTTGTGCAAGGGAAAGGAAACCCCAACCTGAAGTCAGGCAAGGCCACTGGGCAATCCCAGAGAGACTGCTGAATCTCAAGTAATTTGTTTTTTAAACATTCCAGTCCTTAGCAGACAGCCACACAGGGAACACTGTGCTTGGAAACATCAAAGTAACATTTCTGCTGAGACTTAGGTCTCAACAAACACCTGAATTTCAATGCCCCTAAATATGGGGAAAATGTTCCACCACTGGATCTGGACAGCACAGCTCTGACCGTGCCCCTGTTTCTATTCCCAGGAACAGAACTCCATCCTTGTCTTTAAGTTCCCTGCATCGTTAAGGCAGTTGTGGGATGGACACAAGTGCTGACAGGCAAAGGACCATACTGCAATTTGGGAAGCAGGAGGATATCTGACACTCTTCATTTCTTATGCTATGACAAAAATTGGGTCACACGCAAAACTGGCTTGTGGTTTTGAAATCAGGAAAAACCCAAAATGCCTGCTGGGATGGATGAAGGGTTTGGTCTGTGTATTTTCTTTAAACTAAAGCTTTGTTCTTAAATCTGTACCAAAGAACAGACAGCCAAGCTCTTCACAATGCGGGCATTGGATACAACCTTGGAAAAAAAACACAGAATGGGATGGGGAGAAAGCTTTTCAAAAGTTGCATTATCAAAAGAAATAAAATAACAATCATGCAGGAATTTCAAGTTACCTCTTAAAAATGATCTAAATAACCCCATTCAACTCTGTCTTCCATACATACTAAGAAGAGATCAAATGAAAAAAATAAACAAAAATAAAAATGAAAATGTTAAGTGCCCTGGAATCCTGTTTCTATAACTCCGGTCAAGGGTAACTTTTGACTATACCAACAAACCACAGCTTGTGAACACTGGGAGTTTGTTTTGCTTCATGTCAACATGCTATTCTCCTTCACCCTGGACTCTGAGAGGGGAAAATCATGAAATTGTGAAAGGGGTTATGGAATTGGAAGCAATCAGGCTTTTTGAAAGGTTCTATTCTGTGACATTTGTGTTCAAGTTGGAATGTGTGTGTATAGTATAAAACTATCAGCTAACATTTGAAAAGACAGCAGTCTAAGTAATAAATCTGCAGAATGAAGAGAACTGTACAGAATGATTTCAAAGGCTTATACTTGACAATTCTATATATTTTATGAGACAGTTATGCACCCTGTGCCTTTTGTAAATTCATTGTTTTATGGATGCAGTATCTCTATTTTAGCAGACAGGATATACTAAACCTACCTAATGGTCTAAAAAGCATCATTTACCACCCAGCATAACAATGGCACTGCATAGCTTAGTAACACTTTTTTTCCTTAAACTCCTTCATCAATCAAGTGATTCTTAACATGGCTGAAACCCAAGAATCAAATATCTGTCGTTACAATATTTGCTGAGCATTTGGCACAGTGGAATTTATTTGATGTACCCTTTTTTCTGCCCTTATTGTTGCTGAATATATAATGTGCATAAATTACAAACACATGTAAAGTCAGTCAAGTGGAAGCAGTTTGATACCCCACACCCATGTTGCAATGCCTAGATAATAGGAAAGTCTGCTAAAAAGGTGTTGAACATGAATGGCAAGTTATCAACCCTCTCTAATTGTGCCAACTCTGAGGTGTCCACTGCCAGCAGTGGACAAGGACTTGGGGAAGATCAGCTGCATGGAAGTGACATCCAGCACTTGACTCAACATGCCAGGTTGCTTCTCTGAACATCCTGAAGTTCACAACAGCTTCAAAATGAACAAAAAAAGGAACTTTTTATTATGATGCTAACCCTTAAAACCCTTCTGACATTTAGTCCATTGGAAATGGGTCTGGTTCCTGGGGAAAAATTCATCAAACACCACCAATTTGTATTGCTTCCCAGCAGGAATGTTTTGGAAAACAAAACTATGCATGCAAAATAAGCCTGACTCCACCACTTCTTGAAATCAGATGAAAGCTTCCCCATGTTTTTTTGCAGGCTTAGGTAAGACTGAATTGCAAGAGCAAAGGCAAATCTGCTCCTGCATAGATGCCTCTCGGGGAGATCAGTGAAAGTTCAGGTTTCTCAATGCTGGCCAGCCTCTGCTCCCATAACCCGGCCTTCCAGAGGAACACTATTTCCACATCCAAGGGCAAAACGTGGCATCTAGCAGGGGAGATTATTCCATCCTCCTCACACGGCTTCTACTGCAGTCAGTAGAATTTCTTAGGTGAAAAATAAAATACCAATTGTGAGGGCTGAAGGATTAAGGTCAGTATTCCTCTCATCTTGTACACATGCACACATACACACACACACACGCACACACTTACTTTAAAGAAAACATCCACCACACAATTTCTAGATTGCAAATTATATATATATATATCTTTAAAAACTGGAGAGAACATAAACAGACTCTCCACATATATATGTATTCACTGAGTCACATAGAATATGAAAAAACTATATTATGTAAATCATCATATTATCTATAATTTTCCAACTGACAATTGTTTTTATAGAGACACAGTGCATTCGTTCTCTTTTTTAAAAACATATTATGTGTCTTCATTGGCTTGGTAGCATATTAGAATGAAGGTGTATGGATAAAAACCGCAAAGGATTAAACAAACCCCTTCAGTCACATTATGTTTGGGTGAATTAAACAGCATCCTTCCCCAAACTAGCATAAATAAATCCTCCCTATGGAAAAGTGTCAGCGATTTAAGGGTTAACATAGATTTGAAAATGATTTTTAAAAACATCTTATTAGAGGACTACACAGATAAGTATTTGGAACTCATTCCCCTTTAAAAATGACAGCACGTTTGGCAAGTGTGAGCAAATGTCTTGAACTCTACTGGGTTTGAGATCTGAGTGCAGCTATTCACAGACAGCCACAAAGCTGCAATCTGCGAACAAGCCTGGGCTGGAAGGACTTGGATACCCCTGACAGCATTGCTTGCCACCGGGAAGGTTTCCAGCAGCTTTCAAGGTACTATTTATCGCGGACCCGTGGCTGGTGACAGAGTGTGACTGGTGGAACGACTCCAGCACTGCTCCCTCTCGGCCATCGCAGAGCACAGCGGCTTTGAGCAGCACCCAGACTGGCCAACCCTGCAGCCCACGCTGTGGGGCTCCACACAGCCCCAGGACCCTGTTTGCAACTGCAAACACCTATTGCTGTCGTCCCCTCGCTTTCTTTATGCCTCATGCCCGAGCCTGTCCGTGTGTTGAGCTCCCTGGTGAACCTCTGCAGACGCCCTCCTTGGAGGCTCATACTGTCATCAAAGGTGCTGGTACCCAGCCACAATGGCTCCCTGCTTTCTCCATCACCCCACAGGGTGTCACAAGTGATCCCATTAGAAGATGCTGTTCTCAAGAATCCTGGCTGGGTCTGACTTTGAGAAAAAGACAAAAGTTTCCTGTGTTGCCGTTGTTGTTTTGCAGTTGTTTTTCTTCATTCGTGCTCTCTCCTTGTTTTTATCAAAAAGGACCCTTGTATTATTAATATAGTTCATCCCTCCACAGTCACTATAAAACAGACTCCATATTTTCACACCACTCATGATCTTCAAGGTTATAGATAAATTTTGTCCTATGTGGTTGATTTTGGGGCACCGAGTCCCGCCCCAGATTGTCTAGGGTGAGAGTAGAGGCAAAAAACTCACTAGTGCTGAGACCACCTTCATGGTTCTTGATGTATCTTTTATAGTTTTTCCTCAAGCACTGCCAGGTGGTTGTATATAAGATGAATGCAAAAGACTTCAGGGCTATGGCAATACTAACATACAGGTATCTATAGACCACGTTGTCGTACAGTGCACAGGCGCCTTGCTCGCCACAGAACGTGCTCCAAAACAGACACGTGGAGTCGATTCCAGCCCCAAAGATCAGCGGAGGTGGGATAAAACCTGTCAAAATAAGAGAGACAAATTATACTTTTATGATCCTTATGATAAAGAGAGAGGACGTGTCTGCAGCGAATGGAAAGAGGGCACTTTATCAAGGTTAATGATCCCAGCTGCAGCCTGTGATTCTAATTTTTAAAGTTCTAAATCAACCTAAAAGAAGTCTGTGGATGAGTTTCTAGCTTGGACTCAACGGTTACGGGAGAGATTCCTGCTGATATCAACATGCAGCCAGAATTTTACTCAAGTTTAAGTGGCTTTTATTAAGCTTCTCGTTTTCCTAATGAGACTGAGTAGAGGGGTAAATGAAAGAGCAGGAGGACAGCCTTGCAGTTTGCTCTCTATTTAGAGACTGGTAATTCTGCACTTTAGACTGTTCACCTGAAGGATACCATAGCTCTCTGGTTCAGTGCCTGAAATCAGCTGGGACACAGAGAACTAGTTTTGGACCTTTCCTTGACACACATGAAGGTTTTCTCTGAGACTAAAAAAAAAAAAAAAGAAAGAAAGAAACAATGGCCTCTAAATGATGTCAAAGATCCAATTTGAAAAGAAGGGAAAATTTCAGAATGCCATTAAATGAAATATCACAGCAGGATTCTCCCACAGTCACTCCAGCTAACTACCAATGAGTGTTTCTCAATCACAGCTAGCAGCAGAGCTGCAATCTTAAAGCAAAGTAATCACTCCAATCTCATTTAACTAATAAAGCAAATGTTTTTCTTCTCCACTTTTCCCCATCCTATGGGGACACTGCAGCAGACAGGGGCACTGCAGCAGCCCCCCATTTCACACTGCCCTGATGGTGATTAGGACATCCATGTTCCAGTTCTGCACTCCCCAGCCAGCAGCGAGTGTGCAGCACTCGGGAGAAAATGTGAATGTTCTACAAAATGTAACCGTTTCTCTTCCTTCTGCTGTATTTATAGGCGGAGGCTGGAAGCAGATAAATCCTGGGAAAAGACCCTGATGGATGAAGTCACTGCTGTGGGTTAAGACAGCAAGAAAAGGAGAGCAACATGTCTACTGAAATCCAACATCAGGCAGGCACAACACACCCCTGATGGTATCACTGCACCCGTAGGTGCTGTGATGCCTAAGACTCTATAAATACATGTGCAAACAGACACAAGGATTGCAGTTTTTAGACAGGAAAGTGTTTAATCTTGGATCTAGTTCCATCATTAACCTGGATTTCCAGGCTTAAAAAAGATACCTTCCTTCAGCTTGTCATGAGCAAAATAGTGACATTCATGACATGTATCCTAAGACTACAAATAAATTGGTTGTCTCCACTGTTCCCTGTGGGACTGAGATCTCTTTATTTTATTTTGTTGATGACTAGAGCTCTGCAGATTTTGTTTGATCTTCCTTCTATGTTAATAAATGCAGGAATTAAGAAAGGCTAGATGGGCTTTTGGTACTCATTTTAACCAGTCATTACTAGTGCAAATGGAGTAAATAAAACCAGAGGATATAAAAGCAAGACAATCTGTTTGCTAGAAACACTAGTTTCTAAACATCACATTTAAAAACCTGGCAAAAATGTCAGTGCCAGCTCTCAGTTTGTCATTTCAATGACTGGAAATTCCAGATTGGGCGGGTTCTGCTTCTAAGTTAAAAGATTTTTTTCTTTTTTGTTGAAACAACCACACACTCAACGTGGATTTTAAAAATTCAGCTGGGCTTCTGCCACAAACCAACAAGAGGTTGCATGCCCAGTGCTGCTGGATGGCACCTCAGGGGGTAACATCCAGATGTAGCAAAGGAGCCCACATGCTTTCTGGACTAAGAGAAAATCAGATTTGGATCATAATTTTGAAGTGTGAGCCCCTGCTTGTTAACACACTGAGAGCTGTTGATACAAGGCTTTGGAGATGTACAAGCTGAATTTCAGAGAGCACTACTATCCCCATCTGCTTGCTTCAGCTGTCTTCCCTTGCTTCCAAAATAAACTGGCCTGGAAATTGCTCCTCATAAGACTTACGGAAGGACCTCTTCTCACTGAACGCCAAAGCTACTCCCATGTAAATGCAGGAACAAATGTGGATATGGAAAATTCTCAGCAACCAGTGAGTGTTTCAGGTTGTTTACAACAGAGGAGAGGACAACTCACAGGAGCAACTTGGTTTCAAGACCCTCTGAGACAAGGGAGCTGAGGGGCTGCACTGCAGATTGGAAACTCCTTCTGTGAGAGAAACACTGTGAGGTTTTGTCATGTTAGAAGAAGAGACGAACAACAACATGGGCTTGTAGGAAAAATGAAAGGAAGTGTCCTGGTAGGTGGAAGGTTTGCTAGGATGAGTGGTGAACACCACCCAGAAAGGATGTGTCCAGGATCTTACAAGTCTGAAACTCTTTGCCATTCCAGACAATTCCATCCCAAACCTTTGGCTCCAATGGCATTGCTTTACTCTCTTCTTTGAGAAACTGCAGTAGTGCTTTTATATGAAGACACTGTTATGCTGCCATCTCACAGCAGAATTCCTACGAAATTAAGATAATACATGCAGCAGGATACTGTAAGAATTCAGTCATGTTTCATGTTATTACAGTTAATATTAAAGACAGTCAATCATGTTTTACCTTTTACTGCAAAGTGTTGCAAAAATTTCTGCTATGTATATATATTTCTTTGCAGAAACTGTATGGCTGCATAAAAAACCTACTTCTGTCTTACTGAAATCTATTAGGTACGATTGCACCTTCGGGTCTCATACCTCCTCCTTTGGTTCAAGAAGCAGCTATTATCATTGTCTTCTTAAGTCAAAGCTTAAAGGTGAACTGAAAAGCTTTCAAAATAAATCAGCAAAGCTATTCCCAAACCTCAGGTTGTTAAGGACATAATTTGGATACCCCTGCTCATATTGAAAAGTACCTTTCTCTTCATCTTCTGTGTGTTCTAAGCTATATTGCTGATATCCTTCAGGATGTATTGTCTTATTTCATGGGAATCCCTTAGTGACAGAGCAACATATAAAGATTTGAGTTTAAATTCTTGCTATGGCTTCTTTATTGGAAGGAAAAAAAGAAATCTCTTCAACTTAAGCATACATGTCTGAGCCTGGTTTAAGAGGAATTCAAGATGCTGCTATCTCAGGAGGCTTCTTTCTTTTGAAAGGAAGGAAGAAAAAAGAATAATCTCTCCCCTTAAGTACTTTCTCCTTTGGAAACAACAGCCCCTAGCCATCCTCCCCGCACACTTGCCTGCTGACATTCCACATTCAGCCAGTCAGAGCTAAACACAGGTCAAAAGATATGAGCAGCACCAGCAGCTAAAGAAAATGCTGTGTTTGCAATGCCAGAAGCTGAGCTGACCCAAGTCATCCCAGAAGCTTCCCTTTGAGTTATATGAGCTCTGGGTGTGCCTCCTTGATGGAGATTTTTGTATGACTGCAGCTATTTCACCAAAAACAATGGAAATCTAATTTACCTTATTGTAAACTGCTCTGAGAGCACCATTTCTCTTTCAGCTAATGGGGAATGAGGTGTTAAAAAAAAAAGTAATAAAATAAGGTAATTTATTCAAAGCAATGTATGGTACTGCTGGACTTTCAGTCCCATACTTCCCAGTGTCTTGCTGTAGCCTAAGAGATGGCACTTTACTCTCCAGCCCATTCCTTTGGGTCCAGGGGAACCACGCAGGTAAGGTGTTGACTGTGCCCTGCTAAAAAAAAAGTAAATTCCACTCCCACAACATGCAGAAACCCTGAGCATGAGATGGTCCCACACAATGATGGATCAGAGAATTTTGCCCTGAATCATTGAGATTAATGAGCTCAAATATAAAAATGGGAGTTGTCTCTTCTAAAGTAAAAAAAAAACCCAAAACCAGCAAGCCTGTTGTGTTCCTTTTAATTCATACACATACTGGTCCAGAGGAGCAGTAATATGCATTTTAATGGAACATTAACCCAGAGGAGGATACAAGGACTCAGCCTATCTCATTTTTCTGCTTTCCTTTCTGAGATTCCTGAAGGAAGGGACAAAACCACCATGTAACACAGGTCCTGTCCCTCAAAGGAGGGCGAAAAAAAAAATCCCTTTACTTCAGCAATATGCAATACAGCAGTAATTTTGAAAGCTGCTGACACGTTAATAACAGCTATAGAAGAGAAACTGTTTGTGTGGGACCATGGGAGAAACAGTCATTGCTCATGCAACACTGCATTTTCTCCCATTAGCACAATACAAATGGCAGGAAAAGTGCCTTCAGGAGCCTTGGTGTGATATCCTTCACAGAGAGAGGTTGGACCCCGGTGTGTCAGACCACACTCACGACAACCACAGCACTGCATGGAGTAGAAATCAACTTCTGCATGTTAAAAATAGAGTTTCCCATGAGGGAGGAAGGATGGGAGAGAACATAGAATTTTTGTACCTACCCAGCAACCGAAGCAGCAGGAAAAGCACCCCCAAAGCATAAGACTTGAGTTCAGGGCTCACGGTTCTGTAGGGAGGAGGAAGGGAGAGAGTGAAATCAATTCCTGTTGTTCTGCTTTGATTAACACACCCTGTGGCCATTCTGTGCTGTCAGACAGGATGCCACCACCACCTTTTCAAAAAGTCATTAATGGGGGTTTTTCTTCTGCCTTCGCCTGAACTGCCTACAGCCCCAAAAGTAATTGCATCGGTGATAGTTCAGGAATTAGCTAAGTCATTAATAACAACAGCTAATCTTGTCATTGGATGGGGAAAAATGAAATTCCCATCCCATTAAATCACTGTTTACAAGCTCCCCGTCATGTTTTCAAGGCTCCAGATGTTCACAATTGGAGGGAGACAAAACTTTTGTTTCTGAAACTCCCCAGACTGCTAGGAACAAGAGAGGGAAGGGAGGATGACAGACCAAAATGTTCGTTCAGCCTGTAAATTCAAATTCCTTCCAGAGAGGAATTGCTCAAGACTAGTTTTCATGGGCCTGAGTTTAGCATGCAAATTTTTTTTTTATGCTGGGAAGACAGTGATTGCAGTGTCTTCTGCTATGAACACAACCCACTGTTGTATTAAGTGTTATCCTTCAAAGGTGCATTAAAAAATCATTCACAGCTTTCTAATTTGCTCAGCACAAGGTTGCTACTGGTATCATCCTGTTAGGACAGGCTCAGCAAAGCCTTTGGAACTTTAGAATCTATTAATTTGGTCTTGAGTCTTATAACAGCATTTTATTTCCCACAGCATATAAGGGCTGGGAAAGCAGGACAGTGATCCGCATGGGAACAGATTCATTACACAGAGGAACTTCAGAGGTCTAAACTGGCTCTTCCATTAGCTCCTTACAAAGGTCTGCAGGCAGCACTGTTAGTGGCATTCATGGTGGCAGGGGTGGTCCTCTGTATAAATACACTGGAGGGACATCAGATGAAACTGATAAACCACTTAGACCCAGAAAGAGCCTTTAAGTTAAGATAAGATCATTCTGATCACCTGCCCTCCTTTCACACATATTCACAGGCCATGTAAGACCATACCATGACTCCTGCATGAAGCCCGTGACCTCTGGATGAATTTCATCAGTTTTCATGCAGACCTCCAGGCTCTGTATAAAGCCTTTATGCCAGAAAATATCTGACCTTGGAAAAATGTTCCAGTGGTTAATGGCTTGGCTCAAATAGGTTTCTACAGTTGGGTGGGAAATGAAGGAAATGCAGTATTAAAAGTTTATTTTATGGAAAAAATAAATTATCATGTGAAATATTCACAGTAGGTTTTTAATTGGTGGAGGTGTCCTTTCCTTCACTTTTCTGTATTTAAGACCAAAGTCAACCTCCATACATTAGAGTGGAGTAAAAGGTGCCACCTGGAGACATCTCCTTTTCTTGATGACTACAGCAGTGACCAAATGACTTGCCTAGACAAGACATTTAATTTGTAGACACTGAGGTAATTTTTAAATAACTGTAAGAACTGCCAGTGCCACTTATCCTGTCCTGGACATGAGGGACACACTCATACGCCAAAACTTCCTTTGGGCAATGCAAGGTGGCAGTTGTAAGAGAGCACAGGGTGATATATGGCTATGAGCTCTTCCCTGTACATTTTGGTGGCTATCCGTGATTCTGGGTGGAATTACTAATCTGGATGTTTTTAGGAAATTGTTTATTTCCTACGGCTGTGAACTGAGTATGTTAAATATTCCCCTCACTTTTCTTACTCCCTTGTATTCTTTCACCTGGCTGATGCTGGGCTTATCTCATTTGAAGGCAACACTAGGATGTTTCCATGCAGGATCCTAAAAGTGCTGGCCGCTTCCTTGAACAAAGAACTCTTCAAACTTCAAATTACTTTTGCCACAATATTTATCATGAGAAATTTGATTTCCCTTTAGCTATCGGAGATGCAAAGAGAGAAACGAACTAGTAGGTGGAATATCTCATTTTGTATCCTGCAGGGAGACATGCCCTCACAGAGCTGTTCTGTCCAAAATCCACTCAAGAGTGTGTTTCTAATACAGACCTTATTGATTGAATTTTATTGGAATTTTCCAGGCAGCAGAATGGATCTGCTATTTATGCCTCTGGTTATTATTCTCAGTAAGTGACAGCCTGGACAGCTAAGTAATTCTGGATAAATGTGGGCTTAGATATATATATATATATGTATATCATAAGGTGAAGTGTTCCATGTGTCTGGAAATAACACAAGGTCAGTTATTTGAATAAGCTACTTTTGCCCATCTATTCATGTTGGTTTAACTCAAGACATGTCCTTCAGACTTCCAAGTTCCTTATGTTCTTGGACTTCGTCCAGGGTTAGAGAAATTAAACTCCAGCCAGGTGGGTATTGACCAAAGCTAACCCCTGATCCAGCTTTTAATTTTTTTTTTAACAATATCTGAGCGATTTTGTGCTGGAAACACGGGGTGGCAATTCTGCCCCTCTCCTGATGCAGCTGTAACTTTCTTAGTACCTGGACTGGAAACTGCATATCTGTACTTCCCTTCCCACATTAATCCCAGCCCTGTAAAAATAAGCCTTCCCAGTGTTCTTTGCAGCATGCCTGCAGGGATCTTCTCTGTTTGTAGACCCAGTTCCATCTCACTTGCATTTTACCAAACTCAGCAGTTCCTGATTCCTCTCTCGCAGGTCCATACTGCAGGCCCTGAAGTCAGACGGGTCATGACATGGATAGGTGATACCCAGGTGCTACCAAGCAAAATAGTGGCTTAGAGAGAAAATGGCTTGAGTGGAGGTTCAGTCCAAAGTCATGGATCTGGGGACAGCTGCTTCAGGAGCTATGTGTGATCCTCAGCTCCCTGCACTTCCCAGTGACACCCATGGCCCCTCCAGCCCTGCTCCCATCACAAGAGCAGCCCCACTGAGCTCACTGGCTCCCCTGGCCGTGGTCCTACCTGATGAGAATGATGACTGACGGTGTCTGTGCCATGGCCCCGATCAGGCTGCAAACACACATCACGCAGAGGAATGTCAGGAAGGCCTCTTCGCAGCCGGGGCTGGGGCATTTGCCAGGGACGACAGTGGCATTTTCAGCAGGGACCGAGGTGAGGCACGAACAGCCACTGAGGTTCTGCAGAAGAGCACAGGGAGTCAGGAAAAAGGAGAGCTGTGATCCCCACCACTGCCCGCTGTAATCAGGGCTTGTCAACAGCAACTCCTAATCCTCTAATGGTCAATTAAGTAAATCCTAAATGCTTGTTTGGAGGGGGGTTTGGAAAGAATTTCAGAAGCGCCAGCTTTGACGCATATTACCAGCAAGGGAAAGTTGTCCCTTGGCTTGTTTCTTTTCTTCTGCTCTTTTCAAGTCTCTCCCATAAATGTCACTGCAACAAAATTATTGCCAAGTTATACCTCTTTGGAGGAGAATAAAGAAACAATCTGTGTCTCTGTGACAAGGAAGATCCCCCAATTGTGGTTCTAATTACTTTCTTATTTACTTCTGTCCCCCTGGCTGTTGCAATTAAACTGAAGTACATTAAATGCAGGTAAATCTGCGGCCCTTTTCTTGGCTGCAGGTTTGGTGCCTGATTCCAGCACCTGAATCCTGGGAAGGAGTCACCCATTTTGGGTGCTGCAGCTCACCAGGGGCTGATCTATCACAGCTCGGCACCATAGATGTTGCTGGAATTTAGTGCACTCCAGGGCTAATAAATGACATCTGGTCCAGAAGGATTTGTGCTGAGCTAAAAGCTGAAGTCAACCGAGATAAACTTTATCAATATGTGATCAGAAGGAGGGCTGAATGACTGCATTTTGCTTTCATCTCTCCAGCAAGTGCAGGATGTGAAAAGAAGCTTTGTTTGCCAGTCACAGATTTAAGGATTTACTTTTATTTTCCGACGCGCCCTCCTGAATTTCTGAGTGGGGGATGCCAGTGCAATTAAGGCACACAATACCACCAAGAAATCCCTTAACGAATACAGAATGAAACGGTCATAAATGATTCATAGCTTGTCTTCATCAGCCCGCTGGGTTCGCAGGTCACATGTTTCTATGAGGAGGAACACCATAAAATAAAACATACTGAAACCCAGCTAAATCTTCCCCCCTTTCCTTGTACCATGTTTGAGCAAAAATTCCTTTGCTTTTCTGCCAAGGGGTCCCCTTAGGACCATACAAAAGCACACTTTCTGGTTCAATGCCTCCAAAGATAAGCATCGGCAGGGATACTACTCCAACCTTTCTGACACCAATCTCTTTCTTCTGCACAGGAGTCAAATGATTTTCTTCCAACTAAGTGCACAGAGGGCAAGAGAGACTACTGTGAAGAACTCCAGGAGAGCTGGAGCAGACATGCTCCAGCTTTCTAGCTGGCAAGCAATAATTAACACAACAAATTCCTGGGCTGCAGAGTTAGAAGATGACACCTGAAGGCTTCTGAACAGTGACAATTAGCACCACTGAGGTGGTGTTTGCAAAAACAACAGGTATTTGTAGTTCCTGGCTGTAACTGCAGTGCATTGCTAGCCACCAGCCTGGACACAGACCTGTGGATCAAAACCTGCCTAAGTTTAGAAAAGTATATTATCTGCACTGAAATATCCTGGGACAAAATTCCCATCACAGCAAACGTGCTGAACTGGATGCTTATTTCTCACGGGTTCTCACCAAGGAACAGAAAGTACCTGTTCCTGACAATGGTGGGGCAGATTCTCCTCCCACTGGTGTGATATTTTACAAACCACAAGGCAGATCTCCATCTGCATTGCCTGAGAATTTGCCCCTCAATCCGTTTATTCAACCATTTCGCATCAAGGTGCTGGCCTGAAGCAGTGCCAGTAGTTTGTACCAGCTACATCTGCTTGCTTAGCACTGCACCTCATCCTTACCTGGGAGATCTTTGATCTTTTATTACTGACACACTATGCAACTAGCAGACATCAAACAAGGAAACATCAAAGTTGAAGTTATAACTTTGTCCTGTGGAGAGGCAACTTTTTGCTATCTGTGCCAAACTATAGATCCCCTTGTCTGCAACTCCACTGCATTCAGTCACAAAACAACCCTCACATGTGAAGCTACACAGATGCAGAGTTTCCACCTTTAACAGCATCCTGAGTTTTCCGTGATAATCTATGCAAATCACATGTTTTTAACTACTCATTTTTTTAAGCCCTGGCTCTGACAGGGAAGGGTACTGGTAGTACCAGGAAGGCTGGTACTTCAATGCAAAGCTGTGAGGTGCCAGCACAGTAATGCCAGGCTGGAATTCCTGTGTCTCCAGCCAAAAGGCTGAGAGAATCAATGGCATCAAACAAACAAGATGCAGAGTCAATGGCTTCGTATGCAAGGGTCACTCCCAGAAATGGCTTGAAAGAAAAATTCCTGACATTGCCAGAGCTCTGCCTATCTCCTATGGCTTTTTGTACAGGGGCACCTCTGGAAACAGCTCAGTAAGGGAGAAGAAATGAAAAAGAAGGAACAAACTGAGCTACATATCACTTTTAGAAATTGTTCACAGAGGAAAAGTGGAGTGAGGCAGTCAGAAACATCCGATGTAGTAAAGTTAAATAAAGCATTCAGAGAATTTTATGTCCCAGTAAAAAGCAACCCTTGGCTCATCACAAGCATATAACATTCACAAGACCCTCCAGACAGGTCATTACCTGGATTATAGGTTTAAAACTTGGTTTGGCAATTTGGCTTTGCCTCAAGGCCATTGCATGGCCAAACTGGTCCATAATTCTTGATAATGCCTTTTCCAGAGGATCTTATTGCTACACTAATTTGTGTTCAAAACATTACTGCAAAAAACCCCCACAAAACAAAGCAGTGAAAAGAACACCAGGATGATGACAAAAAGGCAAAATAAGAAGGAAGGAGTAAGAAAGAGGGTGAGGGAGAGTGGGTTTTATTCTGAGGTTTTCTCTTGCAGAGCATGAGGTCAGGCAGCTGCAGACTGAAGGGGCAGAACTGAATTTTCATTACCATGCTCCTTCTAGAAGAGCCAGAACTTTGCCCTGAACTGCACAGCGAGGAGGTCACTCCCACACTCCAACCATGGACCACCCTGGCTGTATCCTTACTATAGGCTTGGGGAACTGGTGAGACACAATTCTGTGTGCCCCAAACAAGCTGGATCATTGCTAAAATCATCCTGCTGCCCCCCCCATGTGTTGACTTATAGGGAGGAAGAGAAAGAAGAGGGCAGGAGGTAACACCTTCACATGTGTCATGTATTCATGGAGATCCTTGTGGGGTTGTTGAAAGCATCATGAAAATTTGGAATTTCAAGGGGATGCCTGCTGGAAAAGGAATGGAGGAAAGAGGAGGTTTAAGCAGGACGAGCTCCCACGTGATCTGGGCTGTGAGGCTGCACTGCTTGCAGTGAGTGTGCACCTCTACTCAGTGTCATTCCTATGTGATTTATCTCTTTGGGGCAGGAAAGGAGGTTGCAAGTCTCCTCAAAAAGGAAGGATGAAGCCATGGAGGCAAAACTGTATGTGGTGATCATCGACGTTCCTGCAGCCACAAACAGTCTTTGTGACCACACTTACCTCCCAGGGACACCACAAAGGCAGTGTGGCAGCGATCACCTGGGGCAGTGTGAGGCCCCCAGGCAGGGAGCAAGGATGCTGGAATCCCACCAATCCCCACACATGGAAGCGACAGGCACTCATTTTCAGTGTAACCCAAAAGACATTAACACTTCAGCAGCAAAAAAATGAAAAAGCTGGCTTTTAAGATATAGTTAAAAATTCCCCCTATCTTCTTTATACAGAAATAGTTTGGTCCTAAAGAGTTTTCTAAAGGAAATAAACTCTTAGATATAGAGAACTGAAAAATACAGAATGTCTTTGGACAGTCTCTGCTCCCCTGACAACTGCTCTTGCTGCTGCCTCAGAGCAAAGCAAGGAAAGACAGAGAAGCAAGAGGAGTGAAAGGAAAGCTTAAACAAGGGTGAATAAAATCAGAATCCACTTGCAGATAACTAGGAACTGGATTCAGGGAAAAAGCAAGAAGAAAAAAAATAGAAGGACTGGGAAATCATAGGCAAGTGGAGAAGAGGGGAGATGAGGAGCTGCAGGACAAAAGAGAAGCTGGTCCCACAGCTGAGGCCAGGAAGCTCTTGCAGAGGATCCGGGTTCTGCCACTGGACAACCATGCAGACCTGCTCTGTGGATGACCCTGGTAGACTGCTGTCAGGGAGAGTGAGTATTTATGCAACAGAGTGAAAAACAACAGGGGCTCAGGCACACCAGAGGTGTGAGGTCAGCTTTTGAGGGTGTAGCCACTGCTGGCTGTAGGTGAGCTACTCTACCAGATACACACTAACCTCACTCATGTGAGCTCTCAGAATTGTTCCTAGAGGTGAGAGGTCCCAAGGAAAGCCCACTCACCGTGCTGCTGCAGCCAGCAAAGCAGGCAGATAAGTATGTGACCCCGTCTGCCCCACAGACTGGAGTGAAGGAATCAGTTTGGCATTCACAGTTGTTATTGCAGGGGGAATATGGGTCCAGAGATGAGGTTGGAGTTGAGCTGTAAGAGAAGAAGAAAGAGAAATTAATGGACAGTGTGATGATATCAGCCAGATTTTTCAATTGCTGCCTGACTAGGATGGCTTTGAGGGGGGTAGTAAAGGCAAACACATTACAAAAAAACAGGGGGAGGGTGAGCTGGGTTCCAGCTTTAAGAAATCCAGGCTACAGCCTCTCCTTGGGGACTGAAATGCCATGGCTACTGTCCCTCTGCAACAGGGAATCTAATGCACTGCCAGCACTGCCTATTGAGGACAAACCCATTTTATGTTGGTAAAACTCCATGAGACCCCAAAACTCTGTGGGAACTCACTTGTTTCCATAGGGAACAGTAACCCCTGCCACAGGTCCTGTGTCGCATCCCAAGAACAGGAAAGACACGTAGCAAGCTGTGGACACCAGGTTCACCAGCATGGCCATCCTGATGGCTCCCAGAGCAGACAGGCTAAGCTTCTTCACCAAGAGGCCACCCAGGAATATGCCCAGACACGCACATGGGATTGCTGTCATCCCTGCAAGAGGAAAAATCAGTTAGCGAGAAGTGTGAGTGAGGCTCAGTGATGGACACTATTACAGAGTTTTACCTTCCAGCAGCAAGATCTGTGCATAGAGAAACCTTGTTTCCAACCAACAGCTGGAGTAGCAGCAAGCTGGGATTGCCCAAAAAAGAGGAACAGATACAAATGGGTCTGCTGCCTTGCACTGAGGAACCAGGATCTTCTTCCAGTTCTTATCCATACTGGAGGGGAATGCCAAACTTGATGAGATTGGCCCAACCTTACCTAAGCAGGCAAGAGTTGTATTTAAAAATATGAATTTTCCCTTAAAGAATCTTCTTAAACTCTAAGATGCAAAATCACTGCCAGAAGTGACGCCCTTTCCAGGCACAGACACTCATTATCATACTATATTTGTTCTTTTTATCCCTTTGCTGCCAGTTACGCTCCAGATCTCACCTACCTGGACTAAGCTCAGAAGAGCATCCCAATTCTGGCACTTCCGGAATCCCTTAAATGCCATGTGCGAAATTTGGAAGCAGCTTTGTTTTAACAAGTTGCTGTGAGAAACACAGAGGTATCAAAGTCTCCTCTCCTACTGCCAGGGCAGAAGCAGGACGTGATCTGGCTCACGAGTGATCACCTCTTTGCTGACTGCCCAGATGTACTCACATGCTGACTGCCTAGGGGCAGCTCCCACCAAACAGCTTTTTTCCTTCTCCCAGTGGATAAAAAGTGAAGTTCCTTTCCTTTGCCAAGCCTCTAATTTTCAGGAAAGATGGAAGAGTCTAACACCTTTGAGACCTCTGGCCTTCTGTCAAATCATATTAAAATTCACTAGTGGGCTCCTGTGTTGCTGGGGGAGGCAAAGCTGACTACAAGGGATTGCTTCTTTTGGAAAACCAGGGCAAAAGCAGAAGATACTGATCAGTTTAATAAGAAATTAAATAACTGTTAGGAGAGCAGCCTGCAAACTCCTTACTTTGATATTAAGACCCACCAAGTTTTTGACAGATCACTGCCAGCTGCCCATCTGGCGAGCTGTGGTTGCAGATCATCCAAGATCAACTTGCAGATATCTTAATTGGGTGTTGCTGAGGAAAGGACTGTCATAAACAAATGACTAGGTCTGCTTGGGAACGAGCAGCAGCAGAAAATAAATGAAGATTGTGCCATCAGTGTCCAAGGAACAAATGAACATTGAGAAATATATAAATGGGGAGCCACAGCAGCATGGAATGGTCAGAGAGAAGGGACATTTGAAAGACGATCAAGCTGCACTGGCTTAGATACTTGAACTGCTGATCACAATCCTGTCATTTCCAGGCCAACAGGAAAGGAGTGACTAACAGAAGAAACTGGGCTTCCTAATCCAAATAGAGATGGGCTAGACAACTCTGGGGTACCTGAACCAGGAGACAAGCAGTTCAATCAGCCACTCTGTCACTCGCTGAGCAACTGCAGTCTTGGGCAACCAAATGGCCCTTTTGTGCTGCATTAAAGGCTTTCACAGACTTTTGTATTCTGGCTGTCCCATACCACTGCCCACACAATGGGCTTGGCTGCAGGGGAAGTGATGTCAGAGGGATGCAGTGGAGAGCACAGTTATGGAGGAAGGATGCTACAGGTCTACTCTGGGCTCTGCAGCCAGGCACAGCTGGATCACATCCCTCCCACTCCCCTCTTGATGCCAGACAAGTCCCTTTTTGGGCACCTTAACCAGCGAGACTGTCTGTAGTTACCAGGCATCCTGAACACTTTTAAGTAACTTGGAATACCGGAGGTTTGGTAGCCCCTGTGGTTACTCACCCAGGAGCTGGTTGGCAGATGAGGTGGTGAGGTTGAACTGCTGCTCCAAGTACTTTCCCAGGAAGGCGGCGAATCCAGCCACCACTGCAATCTCCATGCAGGCTGCCAGGATGATACAGGTGAAGACAGGATTGGAGAGCAAGTGCTTAGTTACTTTGGGGATCACTAGAAGAGATGAAAAAAGAACAGGTGTTTTTGTGTAGGTTTTTACTTGAGATGCTGGAGGCACTTTTCTGCTCTCCTGAAGGGTAAACTCACTTCAAATCAAGATTAATTTTCTGTTCTGCGCAGACAAGCTAGTTTATACATGGCAACACCAGAACAAAGTGAAGCACACAGCGTCGACTAAAGATTCAGATATCAGAAGGGTGAAAAAAGAAGTCATCTGCTGTTACCACAGAATATCCTGAGTTGGAAGGACCCACAGGGATCATCAAAGTCCAGCTTCTGGCCCTATACAGGACAGCTCCAAGGACACCATGTGCTTGAGAGGGATAAAAGAGAATGTGCTGAGCTCTTCACTGTGTAGGATGCACATGGGTTTGGTTTCATGACCCCTTGGCTCCTCCCACAAATCATTAGCGTTTGGAGTCCTTTTTCCTCCAAGCCTGTCTCAATTCTCGATAAGCAAACACAAGTTACCTTACAAAGGGAAATCAGGCTAATGAATCAGATCGCACATTTTCTACTTCAGCGAACATTTTAATTATTGCCGAGATAACACAGCTTGAAGAGGAGAGGATCCCAGTACAGAAGAGAGCCTTGCTTTGTCTCAATACCTGATGACTAATTTCTCCCTGAATTAAATGTGAAAATCATTAAGTTTGAAAATTACCTTGCTGAAGTGTAGTGAAGCCTCCATGGACCCCTATTTGCATTTTGCAAATCCATCCCCCACATCCCTGGTGTACCAGGGTCTGGCAGATGACATTTCTCTAGTGTTGGCTCTGTTTTCCCTCAGGGGTTTTTTTGCACTGGCCTCAGCAAGAGAATGCACAGCTCTTTGTCAAGGCTCCGCTTGGGTGCCCTTGGTTCTTTCTTGGGAAGAGGAGGAAAAAAGGTTATAATTAGGTTTGATCTTTTTGGAAGGGGCCACTCCACAGTTTTTGGTCTCTTTATATCACAAATGTGTTTCCATGCTGTATAATAAATTCTTGCTTCCTGAGGATATGCTGAACATAACAAAGGTGCAAAAGGCATGGTAATTTTTAGTAGAACGGGGAGGAAAAAAAAAAGAGAAAAAATGCTGTGTGGGAGGAACGGGTGTGGGGGAATTCAGACATGGATAAATTTCAGAAGCCACCTGCTGCCTCCTTCAGTTCTTTGGTGGCCACCTACAGAATTTCCCCTTCTTGCCAGGAAAAAGATAGAAAACGCAAGGGTGGACTTGGCAGTTCTGAGCTGGAAAAGCCATATTTAAGGTATTAATGCCTGTTGTGCCTCTGGAGTTCAGTTTGTTCAAGATTAATGATTCCTCAAGAAGTAGCTTTGTACCAATTCAACTACAAAGACACAAAGGTCTACTTCTAACTTTATCCACCAAATAATAGCGATGACAGCCAGCCTTTTGCAGGAGGGAGTTAAAGATCGTGGACATTTATTTCTGAAGTTGGCAAGGCTGGTACCCAGCCATCATGCACTACCAAGGTCAAAATCCATCTTCAATGCTTGGGGTGGACAGCAAAAATTTTTCAGAGTTATTGCAACATCTCACATAAGAGAGGAGCCCCTTGTGACTGCCTTGCGTGTCAGTGCTGGGCTACAAGTCACATCACTTCATCACCTAATGGGGCTACAAGAGAGCTGGAGAGGGACTTTTGACAAGGGCACGTAGTGATAGGACAAGTAGTAATGGTTTTAAACTGAAAGAGGGAGGAATTTGATTAGGTATAAGGAAGAAACTCTTTACTGTGAAGGTGGTGAAACACTAGAACAGGTTGCCCAGAGAGGCTGTGGATGCCCCAGGAAGTGTTTAAGGCCAGATGGGACAGGGCTTTCAGCAACCTGGTCTAGTGGAAGGTGTCCCTGCCTGTGGTAGAGGGGCTGGAACAAGATGATCCTTAAGATCTCTTCCAACCCAAAACATTCTGTGAGTCTATGATTCCATGATCATTGCTCCTCCTCCCTGTGAGTTTTCTGGGACAGATCCTGCCCTCCACCATGTGTTCTGACCACTGTCTACTGCAACAGGAATCTGTACCAGCAGGTGGGTATAGCGCAAAACTCCGAGCAAAGAGCGCACAGACAACTCAAGTGTTGCCTGGCAGCCTCCACCATCTCCTCAGCCAGGGCTAGCTCATTCCCTTTCATCTTCTAAGGGAAATGACAGGAGGCTCCCCATAGAAATGAATATACTTTCATCTTGCTACTGTCATTTGGTAAGATCAATCATTTGACACCTGCTGCTGCCTTATCTGTCTCAGTTCTTGGGGTGAAATACCTCTGGGAACAAGATTAAAAGTCAGCAGTGAAGTTTAAAAATCTCTCAATAGACTAGAGTGACATGCTTTCAGCTGCCTGGCATATGGTGCTGGGTATGGAGGGAGAATGGAAAATATCTCAAGGGGGACAGTGAAGCCCTGGGGAACACAACAGCAAAGGATAATGCTTCTTTGCTAGAGCTGATCCCAGCAGAAGTCATGACAAAGTTTGAAGTCCAATTGACAAATGGGAAAAGGTAAAGGTTTTTTGGAGTCAGAAGACTCTCAAAAATGTACTTGGAGTACCCACAAGCCGTATTAGACAAGGCACAAATAAGACTCACCCTCCCACTCTCAGAGGGACCAGTTCATTTAACATCCTTATCCTAATGCAACCAATACACCCCAGAAAAGACAGTAGAAAACCAATTTTTATTGCCATGGCAAGACTGACTGAGAAGAACATGACACCTGTTCTCACTGTTGAAGTACTTTAAACCCGACTCTTCACACCATCCACACGCAGCATCAGTCACAGGATCATCCACCGGTTTGAATGGAACCAGGCAGATGTCCCAAAGCTCTCCAACATCCCTACCAGTCACTCGGCTTCCCACTTTTTAACATCCAAGCAAGCACCTGTGCCAAGGCATCAAGCATCTACCCTGTCTCCCACCATGGGGCTGTTGTGGGTGACAGGCCACGGGCTTGACAAACACATACACTTATGTACACCAAGTAGCTTTGATTTGTCACTGCACATCGGGGAGTACCAGGGATAATTGGCAACCTCATTACATGAGGTTTAACTACTCTCCAGAAACGACAAACTATAATCATCACGTCGGTGCTTGAAATGAATTGTTTGGAACATTACAATCACCAAGGCCCCTGTTTCTGGTTAGAGCACCCTACAGAGACATGTTTTCAATTTGCAGTAAAGATGAGGAACGCAGAAAGCAAAGCAATAAATCAGAGGGAGGTTTACAGCCCAGTCCACCTAGGACAGTGTGGTGACAAAAAAGCAAAATGTAGTGTTGAGCCAAAATACAACTTTCTACTACCAGTGTCAGTAGCAAGCCACTGGTCTGAATAGAAAAAAAAAGGCCGAATCGCCACCTGGCTTGAGGAAAAAGGAATGAAGCAAATAGCATAGACAGCAAGAAGAAAATACATTCCAGAAAGAGGTAGGTCCTGTAGAAGACTGAGTAAGGCAAGAGGTGCTGAAGATATCTCAGGTGAATTTAATATGCTGAAGTCCACATGGCCTTGGCAAAATTATCATCATGAAGGATACTGTGTTTAAGAAAAGACTGGATGAGGAACTCAGTGACATGGTCTAGATAATGGGAGGCTCGGACAGACAGAGCGTGGTGCCCATGGTTCCGGGGTTGGGGGAGCGATCCCTGTGTGGGAGTCGCTTGGGATTTGGACTAGATGATCCTTGTGGGTCCCTTCCAACTTGGAATAACCTGTGATCCTGTGATATGAAGGATGTCAAAAAGCCTTCCTGATAAGATGCAAGCTTGAAGCAGCAGTAACATTCTCAATGTTGGAAAGTAGGTCCTTCTACTCCATCAACCTGCCTCCAGCAACAACCTTTGCTTGACACCAGAGTGGCACATAAACCTCCCTCACCTGTGACACAGAGGTCATGGCAAGGCATAGTATCTTTTCAGAGATATGCTCTGCCTGACTTTGGCTACTGCTCAGCTTCAGCCCCAAGATGTTCAAGTTGAAGGCTGAATTGGTACCTGTCCAGATATGAGCCAAAGACTGTGGACATGAATGAAGGTACAAAATGAGCCCTGTCCAAAAGGTTGTCACTATCATTCAATAGAGTCATGCTGTTAGCCATTAATACCACTCAATCCTATGTATTCCCACCAAGGACTACAGGCTCTCCATGGCCCAGGCCCTTCCTGAACAACTAAGGGCTTCTGGCCCAGCACTATGTACCTGCTCCCAGAGAGCACTTTTTGGGAGAAAAATCCTGGTCTCAGAGCAGCTCCCTCCCTAGGTATTCAGCAGCCTGGTACACAGAGCAGGAAAGAACTGAACAGAAGACGAGACAGCTGTCAGCTGTACATCCCAGCTCTCCTACACTCTTGAAAATGAAGCTGGAGAGAAGCCAAAATGTTTCCAAATCTAGGGAATTTGCAGATTTGAAATGCATTTAATTCCACACTGAGTTTTCTTTTAATTCCATGTGAATGAGCTTCTCTTTCCAAACCTGGAGGATTCCATATCAATTTCAACCCTTTTAGAGTTTTAATCTCTCTCGCTAGACAGGCAGGCAGAATGTAACGAATTTCTGGTTTAAATCATTGCAAAACAAAATGCATTTAGAGTAGAATATTTCAGGGGTGTTAAAGATCGAGCCAAGGAAGAATTCTGAAATCAAATTTCATCAGAACTGAACACTCAATTCAGTAGACGTGACATTTCTGTATGAAAAAAAAGGACTTTAACAAAATATTTCCAAGCACGTTGTAGAGCAGGTGGTGGGTTAGAGGCAGCGTGTTAACATCGAGTGAGAGGGCAGATGCTGGACAGACATGAGCAGAGGGCATAGGCCCCCTTACACAGCCAAGCATCATTTCTGACCTTGAATAGCAGAGAGGTCTCCAAGGCAGAGCAGAGGCAGGAAAGCAAAGCTGTGGCCATCAGGAGAGCAAGGACTGCCACAGCCCCTGCCTGAAGTGCTTTCACAGATCATACAGAAAGTCCAGGGCTGGAATATCTCTGCCAGGCAAGAGCAAGGAGCACTCGCAGCATTTATCCATCTTTTCCCTGCTATTAATCCTCCACTTCCCTATGCTCCCAAATGGATTTGCTTTGCTTAACTGAAATACTAATCAGGCAAAGTGGAGCAGTATTCACATGCCAGTTCATCAATGGGAAGGAGCTCCCAGGACTGTCCCAAAGCTTTCCTGCCTGAACTGCTGTGCCCCTGTACAGAGCTGCCATGGTAGCCCCCCACTGCCCCTGCTGCCTTTGATTGCCTCTTCACCTCATGCTGTTCAAAGGCACTGCTTTCATTTCAAGTCTGAAGCTCCTCCTAAGGATGCTTCTTTTCCCTTGCACAAAAACACCCCACAGGAAGAGATGCCATGGCTTCCCCCAAAGCTATGCCCTCCCTCCTGGTTAGACCTTAACAGAGATGTAAAAGATCGATGCTTTGAGCATGTTCCTTTTATATTAGTCCTGGCTTTTTTTTTGTGTGTTAAGGCTAGAGAAAGCCAAGGAAGCTCAGCCAGCCCTGCATCTCACTGACTTTCATCAGACCTTGTAGTGTCTGGAGCATCCTCCCACGTGCCAGCTGTGCCATGTAACTGGCTGACAGCCGTGACCTGGCTCGGAGCATGTCCCCAGCTGACACCACTGTGCTTCCTCTCCTACCGCGTCCTCTCTCTTGTGGCAGTCACTGCAAGGCTTGGGGAAAAAATGTAATAAAAAATAATAAACCCCTTCAACAGCCAAAAATGAGAAGCAGTTCATCCTCTTGATACAAGGGTTCTTTGCAAACTTTTCCTCCCCACACTTGCCCAAGAGATCAACAATCCACACTTCCATGCAGACCTGGACTTACAGCAGGCACAGCCCTGCCCAGGACAAGCTGCAGACAACGCTCACTAAAAATGAGTAGAGCTTTAGCCATATAAACCCCAACATGCATCTGCACCCTCAAATTGCAGGGGAAAATCTGCTGGTGCCCAGAGAAGCTGGGGATGTCCTATCCCTGGACGTGTTCAAGGCCAGACTGCATGGATCTCTGAGCTACTTGGTCTAGTAAAAGGCATCCCTACTCATGGCATGGGGTTTGGTACTAGATGATCTTTAAGGTCCCTTCCAACTCATGCCAGTCTATGATTCTGTGACTCAGTTCAGCATCACAAATTCATGAAAAGCCCAAGGTCCACATTAGCACAGAAGACACGACTATGCATGCACATATGTATTTTTAACTTCTGTACATAATTAAGAGCCATTTTTATCCTAGGAAAAAGCCTAAACAGTCTAACTTCCCCCAAAGGAAAATAAGTAAAATTGACAAAGAGATTAAGGACATTAGGACCACATAGGAATGCCTCTAGATATTTCAGCTCCTAGCAAAATAATATATATCCACAGCAAGATCAAGCCATCACCCGAAACACTGCTCAGTAAGGAATGGAACATATTCAGGCAGGCACTTTAGCAACATGACTCTTGACCACATTGCAACTGTGACAATAGTTGCATGGGTCTTGAAAGGAGATGTCAGCAACCAACGCCGTGTCCTCTGTGACAGCCTCAAAGGAATGACTAAAAAGGTCATTCCTTGTCTTATTTGACATGATGTAAATTATATTTCAAAGTCCATCTACAAAGAGGCTCCTGGAATACTGACTGATCCGAAATGGGGTTACCTGCACTGAGAAGGCTAACGTGGAAGACTGTGGTGCCTTCTGATGTAATCAATACTTGAAGCATATGGATGTGGCAGTTTAATTTCTCTACTTCAGTGAGCAACAGATGCTCACTGAACACCCCCATGGCCTCCCTGTGTGCAAGATGCTCAGCACCATCCTCAGGCTGAACTTCTGCCCCTCCACGCATCAGGGATATGTCATATTCTTTTCTTTTTGTATATGAAAATCTGCAAAAATTTCCACTGCCCACTCCAAAAGCTCAGTAGCCAGAAGTAGAGACTCTGATGTTAAGCCACAGAATCATCCAGATAGATATACCATGGGAAAAGTCCATTCCTCAAAATAGAGAAAATCCATGCAACATTTTACTGACAAAGTTTCAGACCATTTATCCCTTTACCTTTCCTTTGAATTTTCTCATCAAGTCAAAATTTCACATCTTTGACCTTCCCTTAATGAACAACCATATTAACTATTCAAGGCATTTTTATATTTAGAAAACACTTCCCCCCCAAAATCTCTTTTTCCTTCCCACCTGTACTTCATTCAACTCCCAATTATGGTGACTGCACAGGGAGCAAGTGATTCTGTCCTCATTTATCTAAACGCATCAGGCAGTAATGAAACCTGCTCTGCCACAGCGACAGGGAGTGGGAAACAGCCACCAGTGCTACAGAACCATCCTCTCAGATGAAGGATTTTCCAGTGCAGCCTACAGAAAGGAGATCTTCCCACACTCTCCCACGAAATGCTGGATACTTAGCTGACTCTAATTAGTCACCTCCATTTCCATCACTGCAGGACATGACGTGGAGTTTTCTCTCTAATTTGTTACAAGTCATACTCAGGCTTGCCATTTTGCTCCAATTCTGGGCTGGTATCTACCTCTTGCCCATCCCAGTTTTAGAGCTGTGGTGATGCCCAGCACTCATTGCTTTGTATCTGGGATTGCACAAAGCTGCAGCTCAGATGACGTGAGCTCCCAATTTCTTTTAACTGCCCTTGCTGGCTCACCCTCCATTTCGGGAGGCAGAGGGGAGAAGGACAGTAGACTGGAGAGAAGTTCACAAATTGCTCTGGCAACTGCATTCCCTTTTTTTTTTTTTAATCAACTCTACTGTCATGCATTTCTGAACCTTTGTAGTTTTAAAAAAAAAAAACCAAAGCTTTCAAGTGGAACAAAGTCTCTCTTTCAAATCAGGACAATGCCAGAGATAATTAGAAGCTAAGGACTGAAATGTCAGGACAGTAATTTTGGGGGCGATTTTGGGGAATAGAAGTAGATAGCCCAAATCAGAGACCAATTATAAATCCAACCTGACGTTAACCTGTTGCTGACCGTCACAGAAAACATGACCAGAGCCAGTGTCTCACCTCGCAGCTGCTGGAAGCAGGTCGTGCTGCTCTCCCCATCCAGCGGGTGCCGCAGGACCCCGTTGCTTGGCTTGGGTCTCTCGTATTCCCTCTCGGGAAGCATGGCCTGCTCGCTCTCCCCAGGGTGCTCCAGGCGTGGGGGCAGGGACTGCGGGAACCCGAACATCGGCAGGGACGAGAAGAAGAGTAAGGCACCACACAGCAGGAAGCCTCCCCACCACGCACCGATCCACCGAGGGTCATCCGGGGTTATGTCCAGCTTACCTGTGAGGGCACACACATGTCAGTGGCTTGGCCACGGGGAGGGGAAGACAACAGGTTGGAAGATGGTTGTTGGGGGCTTTGTTGCCTGAGGAGGGACACTCGACACACAGTGCCTTGCAGTGCACCCCACACCCACTGTGAATAATGGTGTCCACATCTAAGAGATCCTTAGGAAAAGCTCCCATCACCTTTTCTGTCTAGATGGTACATCCAGCCTCTGCAACATCCTGTAGTCAGAATTCATCTCCAGTGTCTTGGCTTTGCCAGCTCTAGGAAGCTGCCATGTACTAGTCAGTGTCCCCTGTGCTGGCACTGAGGTGTTGGACATCTCTGTTCCCAGCGTGTCACCTGTGCACACACAGCTGACACATCTACTGATCTACACAGAGAACCAGCAGCATAGACAAGGACGCTGCACCTCCTTCCTGCACCCATTTTCCCCAGGATGTCAATACTCTCCCTGCTTTGAATTCACAGCAAAAAAGAAATGGGCATCTGGATTTTAAAGGCACCTGTTAGCAAAGGTGTGGAGGGGTGAAACAACTCTAAATATAGGACAAAACACCTGCTGCATAAAATGGGCTTAGGAATGTAGAGAAATAATCAAAATAAATAAAAGAAATTAAAAGGCAAGAGCGTCCTGCAGATCATCACTCAGCAGAGAGAAGGCAAAAGAAGAGTCTGGAGTCAGTTTGGGGGAATTAAAATAAATAGTAGGACAGGAAAAGCTGTGATCCTAACAGCTGCCTCACTGCCACAACCACAAGGGTGCCCAATGCCAGAGCTGACTCCTGGGGCAGGCCCCGGTCTGCGTGGATGGAATAACAAGCTCCTCTGTTCATGATGTCTGTCTGGTTACTGCCACTCTGAAAAATCTGTCTCAAGTGAGGCAATCAAGTTGTCTCTCAAGCAGAGACAGAGGAACTCTTTTCTCCTTAGGGAAAATAACACGAGCTCTCAAATATAGATAAAGTTTGAAAAATAGTGTTGTGGAGGGACTGGATTCTTCCGCTGTTATTTCCTCCTGCCTGAAGAACCCTTTTTTTCAGATTCTTAAGAACACAGCAATGTGAAGAGCCAGGTAAATCAAGGTCTTCTTCATATCCCCTTCCTAAAATAGCTCCTGTATGGAGACAGTGCAGCAACGTGCCCTGGCATCCCAGAACTGCCCAAAACAGGGAGCAGGACAAGGCTCAAGTCCCTGGAGCTTTTTCTCCTTGTGCCACCTTGAGCTGCAAGGCAGAGGCAGCTGCAACATGGACCATACAAAAATAGACAGAGGCCATGTGTGCCCCAGCCTCTGCAGGTCAGGAAGGGACCCTGGCCAAAGCCAGCTGAACCTGCAGCTGGAAAACAATACACACATCCTGCAGGTGGCTGTGCCACAGCTCCTCTGTGTTCTCCGTGATAAAAACTCCACCATTCTCCTCTGTAGCTCCATATTTGTCTGGGGCTTTTTGGAGCTGTAAATATAGAGCAATATCTTATGTTAAAAATGACCAGAAGACATCAAATTAACTTTATAGCCAGACCAGTGTCTTGCCTCTGATTGTAATCAGCTGCAGCTGCCCAGAAAGCTCACAAGAATGAAGGCAGCATACACCTGATACTATTCTTGTGATTTATACTCATTTTTTTTCCCATAAACTTGTCCCATCGTTTTTTAATCCATTTGTGGATTTCCAACATCCTAGGGTGAGGAATTCCACAACTTCACCTACTGGGAGATGAAATATTTTCTTCTCTACATTCATATTTTAGTGTAAATTATACTTAATGGTCAAATATCTAACGGGGTTCAGACAAGTTTCTCTGCCTACAGAACCAAATGAGTCTTTGGTAAAGCCACAAAATGAAAAGGGGTCAGGTGGTGTTCAAATAAAACTGCAGCCAAAAGTTTCAGTCATGAAAGAAGGTACTTCTTTTTGTTTGATATTATTTAGATTTCTCCAGCTGCCATGTGCATGTGAGACCACGGAAAGGCAGTAACACTTTTCCAGATTTGCATAATTCCATTTCAAGTCCTACAAGGTTAAATTCAATCCAAATGCACCTTGTGATGATGCACTATATGAAACATTACAGAGCTGAAATCCACCCTCAAAAGGGACAACACCACTACATAAGAGTCTGTGGGATCTCATGGAGCTGAGAACTGTGGCAAAAACATCTGAATAACTCAGGGAAAAGAATGAAGCATCAGTTTTGCAGCCAGCGGGCTGACGGAGCAGTGGAGAACAGCCTGTTAAATATTGCCCTCTCATGGCAAAGAACACATAGTGCAGGTACCAACAAAAAAGCAGAACTTGCAGATTTTTTGTTGTTATAAACAAAAAGACAATTTGCAAACAATCTGCCTCAATCCAAGTGCATCCAAGGTAATTAGCACTGCTTTGGGGAAAAGCAATAATGCCGTGGCCTGAAGCAGAGTTACTGGCACAAGGTGCTGGGCATGGGTCTTACTAGTGTGCCCTCATCAGAACCTGGACAGTTCCCACGGGTCCTGGAGTGGGAGCTCTCCAGATTTCATCCCAGGCTTTGGTCACAGCTCCCCTGACATGGTTATGTGCACGGGTAGCCACAGTGATATTTCAAGGTGTCCCCTAAGAGCTGGGCTGAAACTCATCTCACAGTAGAAAAGCCCATGGAAGGGAACAATTTTTAATGACTACAAATCTGTTTATTGGAGCAGAGCTGAAAACTTTTGAATTCTAGTCATAAAACACCCTAAAAGTGACATCCATGCATGCAAGAGGCACTCAAGATGGAATGATAGGCAGTTTCTTGCCTGTGAGCATCAACATTTTTGTCATGCTGATACAATTTTAGCATATTTGATTTGAAACCAAACCCAGTTCTCCTTACTTGTGTCAATGAAGACAGCATCCACATAGATTTTGGTACAGAAGGAACCCAAGATAAATCCACAGGCTGGTCCAAATACCAGCATCGTAAACAGGATCCCTGCAAGGAGAGAGAAAAGAGAAGATTAGTACCAGGCTCTGGTTATTCATTGGAAGTTGTTCTGCTTGTCTCCTGCAAGATGCTTTTACCATACTGATGCAAAATAAATTGGGATATGTCTCTGTGTTGAATGCTTCAGGCAAAAGAGCACCCTAAATGTGTTTTGCTTTTCCATCTCTCTGCAGGAAAAAGAACAGATGGAGGTGTGATAACGCCGAAGGAATTCTATTGAGCTGAGAAGACAGTGTGGACGTAGTGCTGTGTTTTGGATGGCTGACTGCCCTAAAAGATGTCTTACTCAAAAGCACAAGGTAAAGCAGATCTGCCTTCTCCCCATGGGGAAGCCTCCACCTTTGTCACCTCCAGCTAAAATCCCAGCAGACAGACTTTTCAGACTTCAGGGCCATCAAATCAATGAAATGAGCGCTGTGACAGACCAATGGATAAAGATCCTTTACAGAAGTAGGAACACTTTCCCAAATCCATGAAGCCCTTCTCCCCATCACACCCACATGGCAAATATTCCTCAAGGCATGTGGTTCTTCCAGTCCTCCTGCAAAACCTGCACGAAATTGCCAGTGTAATGCTAGAAGAAGAGCCATTATAAGAAAATTACTTATTTGTTTCAATACAGTATTTAGAAGCATTTATTCTCACTCCCATTTTGGCCCCAAAACAGGAACACTACGGGCACACTGCCAGCTCTCAATTATCCAGGGCAGAGAGGCAGTGGGACACAAGGATAAACCAGAAAAACAAGCTACAAAAAGAGCACAAAACATGTGTAAATTAGACAGTAAGAATATATTTGATATCTTCACATTTGGGGTAACAACAGCGTTTTTGAAAAACAACAAAAAGTCCCCAAGGACCCTCGTACATGGCATTCTGAAGGAAGCAGGGACAAGTCTGAGCAGCGCAGAGCAAGAGCCTCTTGGTTCTTGCTGGGGCACAGCAGTGCTGATGGACCCATGTGCCTCTCAAGGGGGCAGTTCTTTAGGACTCTCATCAGTGATGTGCCAGCCTGTGCTGGCACCAGTCTTGGTGTCACTGCAGTTCAGAAGTGGCCCATGAAGGAGCTTATTTGCATCTGGGTGCTTTGCTCACTCTCCTTCAGGGTACATCCCACATCTCCAAATTCCTCTGGGGGTGCTGCCTGGCATCTCAGTGCATTCATAATGCACTCCATCACAGCTATCTCAGCCCTCATGTTCCTTATCTGAAAACTTTTAACTTCCAAGTCCTCTCGCTGTGCATTTCTCAGAAGCTGGAAAAATTATCTGAGTTGCAAAATATTCCCAGGAGACCACCAACCCTAGACAAGACAACCCCCCCTCCCTCCCCCCCGCTGCTGCTGGCTTAGCCAAGCAGAATAAGCTGGTACAATCAGAAGCAATTGCACCTTCACTTTTAAAATGCAGGGTGCAAACCAATTCCTCCAGGTAGTTGACACTGGGACTTGGCCGAATTAATAACCAGGTACAAAGCAGTGATGCCTCCAGCCAGCTGCTCACACAAAAAACTGGTGTGATAATGCGTTCATGGCTCTCACCTACATCAGCAAAAGAAACAAAGGTGTTGGGAGGAAAAAAAGTGACAGGTTGTATGAACCACAGTAAGGAGTCACTGCTGTCAGGGCAGCAGCAGGAGCTGCTATCCCCTGCCCTGTCTCAGCTAAGCTCAAAGCAGCAGCAATGGCACTGCGTGGCAGCCGTGCTGGCAGCTTAAATTAGTCCCCAGGGTCTCAGCCCATGATGTCCATGTCACCAATAGACCAGGCATGTTTCCTCCTGCAATCACCTTGTCCTGGGGTGTTGGGTTTCTGCTCCACAGTCCTGCAGTAAATTGGGGAATTTGTGCTTCTTGAGCAACAGAGCTGCGTAGGAAGCCTGTGCCAGGATCTGTAAAGCCTCACGTGGGAGATCCCAGTCCCTAGTTACCTGCAGAAGCCCTTCATGGAATGTGAAATGAGGGATGAGACACATGAGAAGACCAGAGAAGAGGGATTTTTGTTTTTCCCCAGCACAGCCAGCACCATCTCCCTCCTTCCTAGCCCCCCGGACAGCCATCCCCACTTGGGGCTATACAATTTCCAGTGGCATTTTATAAAATACCCCTGTCACATTTTGTTTGGTCACTAGATGGCATGAGTGTTTGTCACTCAGCCCATAGTGCCATGTGCAGGAGGGTGGGCGACTGCTGCTCACCCCAGCTCCCCAAGCACGATGATGTTCGTGGGGGTTCTACAACCCCCGAGAGGATGGCAATGGCACGGGGCATATATTGTATATCTGCATATATTGTATATCTACATATTGTATATCTGCAATATACACCATCGGGCTGTGCCCTTTCCCTGTCTGCATGCAGAAAATCACAGGTTTTAGAACAAACCGTTCCAAAACCGTTAAATTTTTAGTCACAGAGTTTAAACAGACAGCCATCTAGGAGAGATGGCCAGGGCTATTACTTTGATGAATGAGCCAGCAATCAAAGACCAGGTTACTCTTTGATGCCAGAACATTAATTATGAATTTCTACTTAATTATGGTCAAGTACTGGACCCCATATTGGTTGGAGCACTGACAAAGGAGCCCACATTTTGGATGAAGAGCCCTTGGATTTCAGCAGGACTCTGAACTCTGCTCTTACATCCCTAGCCTATAAGATGGAAAGGAAAACCAAGGAAGATCTGAGCACCTCCTCTTTCCCAGACCCAGATCCTCACCCTAGACCCTGGTATTCACATCTGCAGGGATGATCCCAGGCTGTGACAGGTTCCTACAGGCACCAAAGAGCCAAGGGGGCTGCTGAGCTGCTGTGCCACTGCCCTGATGGGACCTGTGTGTGAGCAAAAGGACTGCATGGCCATCAGACAGCTGATTTGGGACACCCACATCCCAGGAGTGGGTAGGTCTGGGCACCACAGGGCAGGTTTAGGTGAGGACAGGATGAACCAGGCATGACTCGCACTCTAAAGGCAGAAGGTATTCATTTCCTCTTTTGTTTTTTGCTTAGTTTTAAAAAACCATTACTAGTTGATGACTTTCTGTATTTAACAACTCTGGAGAACTGGGAATACACCAAAATTGTCTTGTGGCACCAATGTAGGCTCACACAGCAAGCAAGCAGAAGGACAAGGGCCAGTTCTAATCCTCTAGGCAACACCTTTGGATGCGTCAGTGTTGGCTTGAAGAGGAATAGAAGTTTGTCCTATGACAATCTCCAAACCACAAGCAGGATTGTCTGACCATGTGTGTAACTGCAAAATCAGAGACAGTGTGTTTCATGGAGCAAAGGGTAAGGCAAAGAACATGGAAAAAGACCGTCCTTCACCAAAAAAGACCCAGGGAGTATTTTCCCCTTTTCCCAAAGCTGAAGCGAGCAGGAGCCTGTGGCTGGTGATTCAGTAGCAGCAGGGAGATGCTTGCAGAGGCAGCTTGCTCAGGAAAAAACAAATGTCAAAAAAGCTGTGGTCAGTGCAGGTATAGGGACACACACACGTGACAGATGAAATCTCCCTCTCTTCACACTGCTGCATCACAATAACATGACGCCAAAAACAAGCCACATCCTCAGCTATTAAAACACCACATTTCATATCCTGGTGTCTGCAGGAAGGCACGATTTGCTCTGCGATGTCCTCACTAGAGGGCAATGTGGGATAGAGCATCCACCAACACACCTATCTAAGATCTTATAAAAGCTATTAAATTATTATTCACCTCTAGGCTAGCTTAAAAAACTGTCTTGTTAATTGTGTTTTTTCTTTTCCTATATTTTTTCCTAAAATCAAGAAAACAACTGTCTAACCCTATGCCCTTTTTTGTTTTCTTTTTTTTGAGACTCCAACAAAATCCTACTGTTGCAATAATAGTATTTTACACTTTAATTCACAAACCAAGCAGATTGTGGAAAAACCCAAAGCATGGGCTGTCACAATAGATAGTCTACGGTCTGTACAGAGCAGGACTATGCTCAAGGATCAACGGAGCATGCTACTGGGCACACTAAGTAGGCTATTAGGATAGTGCCTGTGGTTGAACATTTATGCAGAAATGAGGGGAAATTACGCAAGTTAGAATTAGCTTAAGACATCCTTCCTCTTTCCAGAAATTCTACACAATTACCACTCTTGTTGCTTCCCCGTGGAAAACCCTTTCATGTCATCCACCTAGCCCTGCAACCACAAAGCTACTGCTTAGTAGAGAAGGAGGTCTCACTAAACTCCTTTTCCAAGTCCTGGGGTTGCTGCTAAGGATAAAGATGGGCTAAATTTGTGGCAAGGTTTAATACCACTTGCTTGATCTTTTCCCTCTAACTTGTAGATCAGCTGAATTTGATAGAGCCAGAGGTCACTGATGTCAGGAGCAAACAGATCAAAGATTCAGTCTTGGCTCCAATAGTCCCTTGGAAACTCCCGCTGATGATAATAAAACCAGCAATCTGTATAGGTACAGCAATTTGTTGCTATTTTTATTTTTAACCTTAGAGCAATTTTAAAAATTCTTAACAAATAATGCTAATTCTTAGAAATTCTCCAGAGATGCAAATTAAAAACTAAACCGACTCTGCCTTAGGACAATCAAAACATTTTGTTTCATAACTCACAAGTACTTCTTTTTAGTTTGAGACCTTTTAAAGCACAATTACATTTTAGTTTGAAAATAGCTAATACTTTTCAGCTTACATGCTCTATCCCCTTCATCAGTCTCTCTGCCTCCCAAAAAGGCAGGGGGAACAAAAGCAGCAAGCCAGGCTGGACTGAGAAATCAAAAATATTTTCCTCCTCATCTTTTCAAATAGAACAATTTGCCAAATCCTACTTTGTCTTGTCAACTAATATTTTCTAAGGGCTGAGGAAAAGATAGGGACAGAGGAGAGTATTAGAGCTGACATTTTGTGATGAGATTTTATGACTAAAGAGGCCCAAGACTGATAATGCACTTTTCCATTGGAGCAAAGGGAAGGAGCAGTAGTAGGTACCACGTCTGTGGAGAGACAGTAGCACAGAGATGCTCAGTGAGTCATGCACAGTGCACAAGAACCAAATTTCAGAGACAAGGCTAAAGGATGTCAGTATTTCAGAGCTGTCCCTCGTGATCCACGGTGATCCAAGTTGCTCTCCAGCAGCAACAGGATCCTGAAACATGAGCAAACCTGTGTTGTGTGCAGGGTGAAACAGGTGAAGCATCAACTCAATCCTTGTAATGAATTAACTGGGGACAGCAACTCCCAGGAGAAACCCTTCTGGCTGGAAATAAGACATCAAGGGAGGCTCAGCAAGGCTTGCCAGTCTCACCAAGGTGCAGTGAGGATGCATTTCAGGTACAGTTCACCGAGGAGTAAGAACAGGTTCAGTGCACAGTCACAGGCTGGGAAAAAAAATACATGAGCAGCTAAAGAACACCAAGTCACTTTGCTTTAAATCTCAGCCTCACCAGGGGCTGAGGACATAAGGAAAGTTGTTTTGGAGAGCTGCTAACATGTGCCAGGCAAAGGTGAGGTGAGTAGGTGAGGCAGGTGGAGGAAAAGCAGCATCTCCCACAGCGGGACCACAAGCAGGGCTATCAGAGCAGAAACCATCAGTAGTGCATCCCACAGTGCTTCCCAACCAGAGGCAAATTCCTGGTGTCGTAGAGGATCCTGTTTTATTTAGTTATGGAGCTATCACCGTTATCTCCTGGGTCCCCTTGATCCAGGTTGCTCTTGCCATGGCATTTCCATGAAATTAAAGAGTGTAGGCGATTATTCAGCAAAGCACACAGCTAGAGCAGTATCTCCTCCCCCTTGCACCACCCCAAAGAACAGCTTTGGTGGGCAAAAGCCAATCAGTTTGGAATATGTAGGAAACTGCTGCTAAGCTGGCATTGTCCTTGCATCAAGTAACTACATCCCTGTGGAGGAAGGGATCAGGGAGCTAAGGATGTCTCTGTCAAGAATGTCAGCAATTGAGTGGTTCAGTGACTGTCACAGAACACAAGTACGTACTGGGGTTTGGGGAGGAGGACAGAGCACATACCCAACCTGCCACGGCCCTGGGAGTGCTGCTGTGGACATGGCACAGCATCCCGCTGGGAACATAACCCCCAGCCCCCTGCCTGCTGCAGGAGTAAGCTCTTTCTAAAAGCACAAAGGGAACTGGCTTTACAAAGCACGAGATAATCTCAAAACCCTGCTTGTCCCACATTTCCCGTGGCATGGAGGACTGGGCCAGCCAGTGTGAGGGGATTACTGGAATATTGTAATTTATGTGCTCTGTAACCTGCCCTTAAAGAGACACCACCCCAGCACAGCCTGTGGGAACCAAAGGCGCGTCAGTCCTGCACACCAGGCACTGGCCCTCAGGGTCTTGGGATAAAAGAAAGCATCTGCACTCACACGCAGTGGGCAGAGCTCATCGCTTCAGTGGTTTTTTTCTGATTTCTATCAGTTGATGTAACCTCAAAAATGCACAGTAAGATTAGATGGAGGCTGTTTCCTACCCAGATGGCTTCTTCCCACGGCACAACCCGCTGAAGTCATCCCGCACTGCCCATCCTCCCTGGCAGACAGCGCGCCCACGAGCCACCTCATGCCCATCTGAGCACAGGGAAGCCTGCATTCCCACTCAGCCCTCTGTCCCTCACTCCCAGCTTGCCTCATTTACTATGGAAAGGTATAATTATTCCATTTGACTCGTTGTCTGCACAACCAGCTGCCCATATTCACCTCCCGCGCTCCCAGGCTCCTGCTCACCCACACCGCTGTGACCGACTGTAGCAAAGGTGAGTAGGTGGTGTTAGAACAACAGCTTTTGGTTTGGGGGTTGGGTTTTGGTTTGTTCTGTTTCCTTGGTGCAACCAATTAAGTGAATGGAGTCTTCAGACAATCTGGACAGATGTTTCCAAGTGCCTGCAGCTCTTGATTAATGAGAAGTCACTTTGGGATAATTCACTTCAATGTTTAGTCTTTGTTTTGATGGGGATCAAAGCAGTTCCAGCCCTGTATTGGTATGAGATGAGGTGGGGAGGAGGGAGGAGGCTGAGGGTTTCATTCCATCTCTACAGTGGCACACATATTACTTACTAGCTCTGCTTTTAGGAGCTCAAAACCAGTGGACCCCTCAGACAGCTCTTTAGGGTTCCTCAAGTGATGTCAAAGACAGGGAAGGATGTCTCGGCACTCCCAAGGTAGTGAGAGGCTGAATTCCCTGCTCAGTCATCACCTTCACATGGACCATTCACTGCAGCTCATTACTTTTCCACCTTTTAACAAAAGCCATCCTTGTGATGTGCTGCAAGATGCACAAATATTAAGAGGTGCTTTAGTAATCAGGGACACAAAATGCATTTAGAACAAACTGAGCTTTGTTTCTGAGCTCTTCTCATTGATTCCACCTGAGCAGCTCATTGCCTGTATCTGTGTGTGTATCTGTGCAATACAACACCTGGAGAAAGATCCAAGAGCACTGCACCAAGACATCCTATTTCTCACTGACAGACCTGCAGCTGCTTTTGGCCAGCGGAGCAGCTCCAGCAAGCAGCAAGCCTGCAAAGCACAAGTGTTACATTGGATCTGATTTCTCCTATTTCCATGGGACCACTTGTGATCGAAGAGCCATAAAGGGATTCCCTATTTGATTGCCCTGCCTTCAGCCAGTGAAAGAAATTATGACCAAGTTTGAAATCAGGCAGACTTGGACATCTCCTGTTAGCTTCTTCCCCTCTTTCCTGATCAAACTTTTCCATTGAGATACCAAATCACTTTCTGCACCTTCTAAAATCAACTCTTGCTTCCTGAAAATGTGGGTTGTTAATGAAAACTATTCACCACGGTATTGAAATGCTGCAGAATGACTTATGTCATTAAACCCTTGTGTTTAATAACACTTTATGACTGTATCTAAAGCTGGTTGAGGGGTTTCATTTACTTATCAAGGGGCAATGAAAAATGCACCCATGCTACAGATACAACAAACTTCTAATGTGATTCTTCCAGGGCTGCAGGGAGAGCTCATGGCAGTGGCCTTCTTGCCTGCTGGGAAGACTATTTCACTACTTCACAGTACAGTTCTTTGTTCTGGCTTGTATTTAGCATTAAGATGTTATTCCCTAAAGAGGTTGGTAGAACATGAATGCACCTTACATAGAGGTTTCTCTCCAGATTATCAGTATCCCTTTAAATATCGATTTCCCTCCGAATTCCAGATTTCTCCAAGGAAATGTCTGCTGACTTCGAGATGAAATCTGATTCCTATAAGCAGGTGCTTGGCATGGTGAACCACCCTGTATTTTCAATTATTACCAAGCCTTAATTTTGGTTTATCAGCAAGTCCTTGTCCCCAGCACTATCAAGGCTACATTTGAAAGGATCAATCTTATACCAACAACTGCCAGTCCCAGAGGATCCTGATGAACACACAGAATGTTCACAGAGAGGCACAAAAAAGTGATTGGACTTTTGCATCAGGAGCACAAGCTCAGCATCCAGCCCTGAATTCTCCATAATGACTAAGTACACTTGTGGCAGCTCAAAACCACTCCCATTAGCTGCCTTGTGTCCTCATTCTGATGAGCCTAAAAATAAGGAAAACCCAAGCAAGAAACCAAACCAAACAAACCAAGAAGCCAGCCCAGAGACCTGTTTGTATTGGCTTTTAGGTCCCTGCTTTACTTGGCTGCACCACGAAGATGGCACAGAAACAAACCACCCCATGACATGCAACCCTCAAGACTGCATTTGCAAGCAAAACAAAAATGAAAGCAACTGATTTGTGAGCTCTGCAAAGTAAAGTATGGGGATGTTCTCACTACAGAAATCTTGGGCTTACTTTGGTTCTATCAGTTAAAGCTTGGAGCACTCCAGTTTTCCTCCCTAGCATCCCAGCACCCTTCCATGCAGTGGAAGCACCGCTTGCTGCATTTCTCTCCTTACTGACAGGAAGCTGGAGAAGAAATTTGCTTATGCTAATCAATCCCTGGCACCAGTCACACTAGAGCTAATCCACTGGCAATCTCCACCAGTCTCTGCATATTTAACTAAAGCAACGAACACTCTTGGAGGATTATGAATGCAGTGGCATTGTTGTAGCAGTGTTTTCCTACTTAAGCTGCAATCGCTCTGAAGCCCTGTCTCCTAATATTTACATACACTCTACATACAAACAGCCTGCAGAATCGTATCAGTGCATCCTGGTCAGACACTGCATACAAAACCACATGCGCCACGTGGTGATTCAACAGATCTCCCTGCACCCAATGCTGTCTCCATCACCCCCTGCCAAATGCTCATCTTCACAGTCATTACGTCTATAAAGCTGCATTCTTAAAGATATTGCTTAATGCTCAAAAAAAAAAGTCTATTTCTCCAGAGGATTTACAGGTAGTTTGGATAAGCATTACAAAAGAGACTCAGACTGGGTTAGGAGAACTCTTGGGGGAAAAAAAAGAAAGCTTAATAGTTCATTTTTCAGTAACTCTCTGCAAGAAGCAAACAAAGAAACAAAAATATGTCCAAACCCATATCCTGCCTAGTTAGGTGTGTCGCAAAAAGCAGATGCTGAGATCTTCAAAAAGTTAAGGACAAGGCATTTGTTCCACCTACCCTGCTGGCTCACATTCCTGTCCCTGAAACTCGCTTGTTATCACCTCAGAAGAAGCCAACTCAGTTTAGGAAGTGGGTACAAGCACGTACCTAACTATAGCGTGCAAATCCAGGGCAGGCTATGCACACCCTGACGCACGAGCCCACGAGCTGTGGATTCCACACCTTCAACATACGGTGCAAATACACCAGTCATAGCCGTGGGCTTGAACCAGCAATTTCCACCTCTCAAGCAATCCTCTTCCGTGCTAATTACCTTGGGAAGCAGCCACCAAAGAGAGTTTGGAAGAAGAAACTCCCACATGCTCCAACGCCAAGTACAGTTTTTTGAAGGGCTGAAGTCACATGCCTTTGAGCTCTGTTCATCTCCTTCCAGCCACTAAACACAAACACCTGTTTCACCAAATCCACCATGACAATGCTTTAGCTACATGCAGGCAGATTTCCTTGTGTTATTTCTCAGGAATTGTGCCAACTGTAGCTTGTAGGAAAAAGTACTTTCAGGGCACTTTTCTCTCTCTGCAGTACTATAGCTTTCCTCTGAGTTTGCTGACTGACGTCCTGTTAATACTGGGTGGGTTTGATCCTACATAGGAATATAGGGATACGCTAAAGAACTGTACAAAATTCTTCCCACCCCTCTTTCCCCAGCTTGGACAAGCTGTCTAACTCACGTGCAACCACAACCTGTCCTGGAAAGCAGGAAGAAGAGAGTGTCCAAAAGGCAACAATTCTCCAAGAACAGTCTGGGCACCCCGATCCCTTCCAAAAGTCATAATCTCTCAATTTTAATGAAAGCAATTTTTACATATTTTGTGGTATCTCTTCAAATCTCCCTTTGTCTGGCTGCTGCCCAGGTATGGACTCCACTGCATGGTGGAGGATGACTTACAGGCAACTAGCACTGAGTAAGCCTATCCCAAATTTCTGAAGCAAGGAGAGGCTTGGGAATCACCTGATGATGTCAGGCAAGCTGCTGGGAACCCAGTGCTGATAACAGTTATCTGTACCAACCATTTGGGAAAGTGCTGTGTTTTCCTCTGCACAATAGATTCAATCTACCCTGGTAATGGCCGAGCTGTCAGGAAACAGAGGAAATCAGAAACACAACTTGCGTTGCTTCACTTCCTCACATTGCAAATGCCATCAGAAAAAAGCATTTGCTCTTGACAATAGTCATTCTTTGCCCTGACCCAAATTTCATGGAGGTTTATGGGAACTCTTGCACTGACCTTAACTGGCTTTGGGTCAAATCCACAGTTACATTGGATGGCCAGACATACAGCATAATGCCCTGGGACCTGCCAGACTTTTACTAGTTAGGAGTCATGGCTTGACATCAGCATCATGCACCTCCTTCCCGTCAATCCCCTGCCTTTAAGGTCCTCACTGGAGGGGCTGCTCAGCCCTTTGCTGAGTCCCAGGTCCATCTGCTTCATTTGGACAGTGACAAGGGTATTACGAGGTGTCCCCAAAGCATCTGCAGGGATGGCTGTGGGAAATGTGAGGTTGTGGCTCCAACTGTACTTTGATTCATGGCAATGTTACTTGTCAACAGGCTCTATGCAAACTTCTTAGCAAGAGAAATTGAGGAATTATCTACGAATGAGACAGTACTACATTCCCCCCAAATCCTCCAGGGCAGGCAGTGGGGGTGGCCCAGTCTGACAGCCCCCTTCAAATATACCCCTCCTCACTTACCCCATGTAAGGAAGTGTGAGGGATGCCAGATGCCAGTCTGTCCTGGGGGATGGGGAGCCTGGCTGGATGTAGGATAATCCCCCAGTCTAAGATTACTTCCAATATAATTGTTAGCAGTCAGTTGCACTATAAGCACCAACACTGGAGGCTGGATCCAGAGGACTGCACTCCTGAGAGAGTGTTATTCAGCATTTCATCCCTCCACTTGCCAAAACTACAGGCGACATGGATGTTTTCCTGAGGTTTCTTTCAAAGTCAGAAGCTATAGGGAGCTGTCAGGCTCTTCAGTGCTGCTTTTATAAGAATATTTTCCTTTGTGCCAAGGAGGACCCTCTCCCTGAAGGGGCTCTTTCTGCCCAAGGGAGAGAACAGCTGCTGTTATCATTATGGGCTTGTCTCCCTTAATTAAGCATCCACAACCACAGCTGAATGATGGAACAAAGCCCTTTTCCAGCCCTCCACAAGAGGGGTAGTATGGAGGCTCTTGAGAAGACAGCAATTCTCTCTAACAGTAGATCTGGAATTGTCTTTAAAGTTGGGAAGTGAATTAAAATCACATGCATATCCCATTTAAAATCAACCTCATCAGAATGACCCAGTTAAAGGTGTTTAGTGGGAAGTTGCCCTTGCGTGAGGGGAGCAATCCTAGTCAGCCAAGCAGGATGAACACAGGAAGGTTCATGATGGCCTCTTCTTACTCCTTTGGACAAGGAGTACGTTGTCCAAAATGGTTCCCACTCGTCTTCCTCAGTGACTTTTCAGCAGTTGCTGTGGCTCTGCACAGTCACTCTCCTGGGGGTAATGCCTTTAATGATAAATAATCATCGATTTCCACTTTGTTCAGAGATGTCCATCTCTGAATTTGCTGCTTTTTGATGGGCTTTACATTTTCAAGAGGGTGGAGGTGCAAGTGTGTTCTGCATTTTTGGTGATTGGTTTGGTTTAAAAAATTAATTAATTTTTAAATTAATACGAGTCCCTTAATTCTCAAATCACAGAATCACAGAATATTCTGAGTTGGAAGGGACCCACAAGGATCATCGAGTCCAACTCTTAACACTGTCTCCCTGGTGGGAATCGAACCCAGGTCTCCCACACACCAGGTGGGGACACTTACCACTGTACTAAAGTGGATGGCTCTTCAGCTTTAAGCTGCTTCTTTTTGTAAGAATCCCTTCATCCTGGTTAGACCAACCGAGTAACTGCAAATATCCCTTGAATAGTAATCCTAAGAGTCACTTTAGTGCTGTTACTCACTGGCTCCTGCCCATGGCCAGTGTAGTTCCACTAATTAATTAATGGGGACTCTCTCATTACTCTGTTTATTACCGCACTTCCAGCAATCACCTTCTGGAAGACATTAACCCCTTAAGACTGCACAGGCAACTTTTCAGAAAATGAAACCAGTTTCAGACAACCAATCTATTCTGGCTGGACCTGAGCTAGATTCAGAGGTCTACAGAACTTGTTAGCACCCATATGCTGCAAGTCCTGCCATATGAAATGTGAGTGCTGGCATTTCCAAGCCCAATCCTGCAAAGCAATCCAAGTTAAGATACTCACACTTTTAAAATAATCCATCTGAAAGAACTGCTACAGAGAGGAATCCTACAAAGTCTGTGACAGGAGGCTGGAAACAGCAATTTCCAAACCAGCAAATAGAGCTCTTTTATTGCCATTCCACAAGGTTTATCTTTACTGCAAAGTCCTGGTAAGTGGAATTGGTCAGAAAGCCTTTGATGGACCAGTGTGCCACTGGAAAAATGCAGGGGATGAAGTCAGGAGGGTTTATTAGACTATGGCTGCTTATCCTTATTTTAGTTTTTGGGGGAGGGAAAAAGGACAGCTGTCCTTCTCAGAATTTTAAAACGGAGCACCGTATTATTTGGGGGCTTGAAAAAACATTGTCACCACTATGCAATTAATATTCATATTGCACAATATATACCCATATGGTAAATGACGCATTAATAAAAACACTGACCTCTCAGAAACTTTGTTCTCAAAATATGCTGTGTGGAAAATTGCAAAATTTGCCCCATTTTCCTCCACACAGCGGAACGAAGCCCCATTCCATGAAAAGCCAGGTCCTCTCCAGGAGCAGAGCCGCTCCGGTGCTGCCAAGCCCTCCGGGACGGTGCTTGGCTGGCCCACACTGACTGCCACATGTTTCAGCTGGTGTGGCTTTGGATGATGATCTACTTTCATTATTTTTGGCAGAGTCCATTGCATTCTTTTGGACAGTAATTACATTTTCCAGGGCAGGCTTTCTGCCAGAGCTCAAAACGATGACCAACAGGCCCTTTTTAACCACCTGCTATGATTCCAGCCTTGATTAGTTATTAATGTGCTGTTGAAACCCATCGCAAGAACCACCCTTTCTGGTTATGTTACCAGAGTAGCTTCAGGGAGATGGAGGCCTGAAAGGAGAACAGGGAAATATCACAAGCAACGAAGACAGAAGTTTGGAAGGTCTGAAACCACAGAGGTTTTGTACAATAGTATGTGCCTTTGTGAGTGGGGACCTGCCTTGTCCCCACTGTTCCCACATCAGCTGGGATTGAGCAGCTTTGATATCATATGAGCAACCTGATGATAACAATACCTAAAAACAGAAATAAAACTTTTTTTTTTTTTAAATCTGGGGTCTTTTTGACCCACCAAATACATGTATCAGGCTCCCATTTACTTCTTGTGCTCCGGCTGGCCCTGGGATATGAGAGGTTTGAAAGTGTTGGATTTCTGCAGGTGTAGGGGCACCTTCTGACTGCATCCTCTCAACGAACACTGGCTTCATGGTCTCATAAATTTCTATCTGACAGAAAACAGAAGTCCTAAACACACTTAACCTGACAGGCATGAATATGCGGTCATGGAGAGCAGCAATAGCTCTACTCTACTGCAGAAAAGTTCAAAGTAGCAACAGCCTGGCCACAACAGTTGTCTGTATTTATAGGCACGATAGATGCTTATTATGTGGTATCACAGAGATCTCAAAGCACAGTCAAAGTTCATCTGTGGGTTGGTAGGATGTATTGAGCTTGCGCTGTCAGGAGAGCAGGTCTTTCAGTCCAAAGAAAACCTCTAATTTCCTCCACCCTGTAATTTCTATCCTATATTTTTTACCATCTCCTGGTTTCGAAAAGAGAAATGATGGTTCAGTGGAACAGGGGGATGAAGCCTTGTATGAAGGCAACTCACACTCTCTCTTGCTGAAGTCAAGAGGCTCCTGTCACTGTGTATCACATACTTCAGGTATTTTCTTCATTAAACCACAGGAGACAGAGGACTGAGGCACCAAGAGGCTAAGCGATGTGACCAAGGACATTCCCATGGTTTCAGGGAATGAGAATCCTAATTCTACACCTCTTTTCTCCATAACTGCTACCCAGAAATGCCCAGATTCCACATTACATACTTTAAAGTCTGTCCTGACAGATCTTTTCTTATAGTTTGTGCAGTCACCCATTTAACTGTATTTCCTTTCCCTTTTAATAATCAAGTCTTAATTTTATCTTCAGTTATCAAGCACAGAAACAAGTCAGTGGCTTGGCACACATCACAGGCACAAAGGACACAGACACCTGGCACCTTCCCAAAGCAGCAATTCCAAACAGAGTAATCACAATTACACTCAACAGGAATTTCTATTCTCTACAGGTACCAAATTTTAAAGGAAACATGATGGACAACATTGCTGATGCCTCATTTAGAAACTAAAACCCAGAAAAAACCACACTTATCCTGATTTAGGACCAATGGCAGATTTCTTTGTAGAACTGGTCATCAGTATTGTCCAAGGTGTATCAAGCTCCCAGATAACTCTTTCACTCCTTCAAAGCCATGAGGATTTCTCCAGCCAGCTTTTCCATAGCATCCTCCCATCCTCAGGCTGCACCTGCAAGCTGCTAGGGCTGGTTTGCAGTTTCCCTCTGAGCAGACCTCAATAAAGCTACCCACAGGATCCTGATAAAAATTAATGTGATACTCTGCCATATGTCACCCACATCTTGCAGGGGAGACAACAAAATTAAAAACTTAGCTTCATAGTAAAGCATCACCAATGAAACGGGGCATCTTGGGGGAACATTCCACATCCACTTTCACTCCATTCTTTTTAGCGTCTCCCAGAGGTTTTTATTAATAAAGCTCCCACTATGTTTATAAGAATCCAGAGTGGACACGTGGAAGGCACTTGGCATTTATTGTAATGATTTCTGCTTTGCAAAGCAGGCATATGTCTGCCAGAAAGCTCCGTGCTCTGCTTCTGCCAGTGTAACCTGAGCCGTGGGGAGGAAAAGGGGACTTGGGTTTTTTACATTACCCTGGTTTTGCTCCGTTTCTCAATGAAGCTTCAATTCTAAAAGCATTTAAAGTTAACTCTTCTCATCACTTTTTTTTTTCCATTACTCAGTGAAATCCATGCTGTAATCAGATTAGCACTCCATGGAGATAAGCATCTACACACAGCACTGAGGTTCCACGGTGCACGCTGAGCCCTCAGAAGGAAAGCACACCACCTGAAGCTTTAGAGGCTTAGGTTGCCCTCTGTTAAGTTTGGCAAAGCAGCTCAGTAAAAATAAAAGATTTTTCCATCCCTGTGAAAGTACTTCCTTTAGTCCAACATCAAGACAAACTGTCGGCCCCTGTGGTTTGTTTTGCCAAAAGAAACATTGCCAAAAGACCTCACTGAAATTATCGAAACATTATGTGTTGATAAAGGGGGAAAATAGCTACTTAAGAGTTTTTGTCATCTAATTACTGCATTATATAAAAAAATTATTTTGCCCCCATGAAAATGACATAATATTGATCATCTCCTGCTGAATATTTGGATAAATTCAATGCAAAACACCTCAATTTTAATGAATTGACCTTAGAGTGAGAAGCATCCAGCAGACACAACCCAGCCACCTGCCTGCAAAGTTCACTGTGTAAACCTGATGTGTCTTGTTTTATAAGTGGAAAGGTTCAGGGATCGCAGAGGGTGATTCTGACCTCAAAGTGACCTTTATGAATGTCCTTAAACATGGAAGTAGTAGCAGAAAACTTTAATCATTGCATTTTGGTAAGACTATGCACAAGACTGTAGCAAGGCATGTGATTAAAGGAAATTACCTGGGCACTGAAATCATAGTGTATTCACCTCCAGTACACTAATTGAAGCCTTCAGGCAAATTATTACACCTCTCTACTTAGGAAAGAGCAGTTTTCCTTGACACTGAATGACCATTAACCACATAATACTAACAGGGGAGAGTAGCCATTTGGAATGATAATTGAAGAGCATGTCACAAAGGACAGTTTGAAAATGTGCAATTTTCACAGTCCAAACAAGTTAGAGTCTATCTATGTCGTGACTTTAGGAAAGGGTATCACTGCTCAGCAGTATCATTGGGTTGCATCTACTTTAGTACCATGATCAGTGTAGGACTGCACATCCTGGCTTTTGCAAGGGGATACTTTGCAAGTGTCCACATGTACAATTTTACTACACAGAACTGAGCAGTCATGCTCATTGCTAATACTGAACTAGCAAACAAGTGGAGAAAATGAAAAAGGGGGGAAAATGTACTTGATGTTGCCTGCAAAAACCACTATTCCTTTTAGTAGCAGGTGCTGAAATAGAAAAAAAAGGTGCTGACTGACACGGTCTGAAATTCTAAAACCCTTCTGGGGACATGCAGATCTATGATGCTGTTTATAAAGGGCCCTTCATCCATCCTGAAGTGACAACACGACACAGGCACTGCCGCAAACGGTGTGTTTAATCCTGCCTTTTGACTGCTTGCTCGCACTGATCCTGCTTTCTGCACACTGCTTGATAAGAAACGTGCTGCAACCGCCCTGTTCAGAGCTCTGTTCCCCAAACCACCACTTTGTGCCATTCCTCCTCCGCCACAGCTTGCAAAGGAAAGCACTCATGGTCCTGTCATGGAAAGAAAAGAATGTGGAGGAAAACAGGTCACCTCTTGGTACACACAGGAGACAAGCCATTCCACAAACCTTTATAGCCCTTTAATTCTGGCACTTGAAATAAATCTGATCTTATGTGGGAGTGCTGAATTAGAGAAAGGTTTTGATGCATTTGAAAGGGGGAAAAGGAGTGTGATGAGAGCCATGCTGCATACCACAGATACTCCACCTTTGGATCTCCTCACCTGTCCCTGGAGATGGGCATGGAAAGCACATCCCTCTGCATGGGGAAGTGGGGAAGTTTTCTTTCCTTTCACTGGTCTCACAGCTTTCATTACGAGTGAATATGTGATCTGAAAAACCCTCCAGACTGAACAATTCCATTTCCTAACCTCCTGGATGCTGTTCACTAGAAAAAAATTCCCGGTGAGAACTACTTTTTCTACAACCTGTAAAGGAAGAAGAGGCAACATTATCATTACTAGGCCAGGCATTAGAGTATGCCTCCCTCACCTGCCTCCAGGAGACCACATTAAAATTGTTTCCCTTGCCAGGGAAGTATATGCACCACTCCCTGTCCGATCACAGATTTCACACGTGACTATTCCTGAACTGGAACCAAGCCAACAGTTCCCAAACTCTTCTCCAACTCATATGCTGCCTCGGGGTCTGAATTTTATAGCTCAGGAAGCAAACTGGGAAAAAAAAAAAGAAAAAATAAAAAGTAGCAGAAGCAGTCAGAAAAATCACATTTGTTACTCACTAAAATCTACCTCTTTCAGTAACAAGTGCTTCTCTCCACACAGAGGTTCACAGACACATCTCCAAAAGAGGCTTGACTGAGCTTAGCTCTCCAGAATATGTGTCACACCAGACCCAAATCACAGCGCTGTGATGTCACACTCAGCAGCAGCTCAATTCCCAAGAGTTGCCTTTTTTGTACCAAAATAGCAGTTAAGCCTGAACAGGAAGTTCTGAAATATTCATAACGATGGAATTAGAGGTAACACTTAATCCTCATTACTTGCTATTGGTATTTAGGCAGCATACTGTCTGGCTCGTGAATAATCCAGAGGCAGAAGGCAAAAGAAGTTAATAGATGTGAACAGGGCGCTGTCAATTCTGAAAAGTGACTCTGTGCTGCCTGTTGGCCCTGTGTAATCTTTGTGGGCAGAGGAAATGCAAATTCCTCTCCCTTTACCTGTCATCGTAAGAAAAATTAGAGCTGGCATGAATAAAGAAAAGAGGAGACAATTCCATATTTTGCTTCCAGCTATCTGGAGCTCTATTTACAGGATGCAAGCTGCATTGAAACTTCCTTTCTTATTATGAGCAGTTTGGTGGGTGGCTCTCCATATCCACACACACACTACCCAACAGCAGGAACAAATGTTGCTGTAAGATTTGAGCCACTGATAAATAGGTAGTATGTACTCCCTTTCAAGTGCAGCCGTGACCCTTTTTTACTTTTCACTGTTCCTTTTGTTAGCAGTCAGGGCAGGCCAGCTGGCTGAGGTGCTGATGCAAAGGCATCTTACTTTGCTCCAGTCAAGAGGAACCAGATTAGCAAAGACCTACTCTTATGCACAAAGTCACCTGGCTCATTTTGGTTTAGGGACAGATCAGAGGAGCAACTCTGCCAGCTGGTATCAAGGGTCAGCATCTCCTAAATACCAGCTAGAGAAACAAACTGCAGCTGACACAGTAGAGGCTAGAAAGGTCACATCCCTATGGCTTTGGTTTAGTAACAACATTCATTTCAGGGACTGCACATTCCACAGCCCTTGATCTCAGATTATTAAAAAAAAATCCCAAAGTCAAGATATTGCATTTCTTCTCTTTGAAGACAAAACAATCAGATCAAAATACCTACTTTGCTTTTCACTGCTGGCAAACAGCAGGGGAGACAAATTAAGCTTTTTGGGGTCTCCCCAGCACTCCATCACCAAACATTTCACGCACCTTGTGTTGTTATGATCCTACTGTTGTTTTTGGTTGTGTTACATCTTTCCTTTATTTCTCCTACAGGTACACAAGAGCAGCAGCTGAATTGCCCCCATCACAAAGATTTCCTTACCCTCCAGCCATGCCTACCTCTCTCTCTCCTGGATGAATGCTCTTATTTCATCCCACTGCCATCACCAACACATCTCACATCTCACTTCGACACCACACACCAAAGCTCTTCAGGAACGATGGCTGCAGCATTCCAATAAAGCCAGAAAGCACCAGGGTTTTGGGCAGATGCTCCGAGTTTCCTGCCTAAGGCATCAGCCAGCCAGGCTGTCAGCCTGTGGTGGAGCAAGGGGGCATCCACAGAGGTTCTGTACAAATAAAAAATGCCCTAAAAAATGGACTGTCAACTAGTAAAGCCCTTCAAAGCATTGCAGGAAAAGTGTTTTTCCTCCTTATTCTCAGGAGTAAAAAGATTAATGTTTCAGTTCTGTCACTGTAAATGAGGACACATTGGATACCATCACATACTTCACAGGTTCTGCAAGTCATCTCAGTGGTAGGGTGACAAGGGCATGAGGTCGGGATGTTGCTACTACAGAGCTGTGACACAGTCACAGCTCCAGCACAGTCACTCCAGCTGGCTTCCAGCCTGCCAGCACTTGTATTCCTGCACTTAGAGCCTACAAAGGATCAGAGAACTGATCTCCAAAGCAACCTAAGCGATGAAAAAACCCCCTGACTCTCAGCTTGTGAGTCCTGGCATGTATCAGGAAAGTTTAAAGGCAGTTCAGCTCCCTGTCACATTGCAGAGCAGCCTCTGTCCTAAAATGACAGGAGGTGTGGGTCGGTGCTCAGGTATTTCCGTCTGGTTGTGAAATGCTCTACAGATGTGGGAGAGCAGGCAACGTGACAGCCCTTTGGTTTGTACAGAGCGTGCTGCAAGGTACGAGGGAAAAAAAGGAGATTCACTCATCTGCATGCAGGAGTGTCAAACTGCCAGAGCCTGTCCACTGGTTTCTGCCCTGTGGAGACAGAGATGTGTAAGCACAGAATAAAGCAGGATTTTCACCTCTGACATTAAAAAAAAGGGAAAAAGAATAAAAAGAGCAAGAAATCTGCTGTTTACTCACAGCTCCTCTGTGCCTGTCCTGTGGGCAGCAAAAGCTGATTGCAGATTGCTAACAGTAGTGCCCACTGCCATCTTCAAAATTGCCATTTGCAACTGATTAATTAATGCTTCCTGGGTACAGACTGTAATGTTAATTGAGCTAAGGGGGACTTTCTGAAAACAATACTGATGAGTGCTACACGGGGCCAGAAGGGGTTGAGTGTGGTTGTCTTTCCCCTCCAGAAAGAGGGAAAACAAACAAACAAGTAAAGTATAGACCTGAACAAACCGGGTCCTAGTACATTTTTCAACAGATCGCATTTGGTTAATTTCAAATAAACGCTATGCAATTGAATTTCCAGGGCTAGAGGCAAGAATAATACAGCCCTGCTGTGTTGTCTTCATCTGTCTTCTAATAAACTGATTAGAGCCCAACACGTTAAAGCTCTTTGCACCATTATCTATTATTCAGGTCCCTAAAAGATGTTAATTAACCCTCATGTTCTGAGAAGCTCCATTGTAACACATACAATAGGGAGCCACATGGCACAGTCAAAGCACGTGTTGCTTACTGGTTTTGACTTAATTACATGGGCATGATGCCAAGGTGGTACTGGAAGAAAAAATACAGTATGGCAGAGACAATGTCCAGACGTACATGTCGGCTTACAGTTCATTACTTTGTCAGGAAAAGACTAATAAATCCACCTTTTCCTGTCCTAAGAAAACCCCAAACAAAATCCCAAATATGTAGCTTGTCAGAACTAGGGTATGTCAGGAAAATCTGATAATAAACAAGAGAGGTTTGAGTTCAAAAAGCAGTGCTCAAAATATCCTACCATGCAGAAGATCTGAAAAACAAGTGCTTATTAGGTTGAAACGCAAATGATAAACAAATGCAATTGTAGAAGGAGATGAATGGGGGTTTGACTCGACTCCTGCTCCCTCAGCCACTGAGAAATGAATGCAAAGACTAAGAACAAGAACCCTCTGCATCAGCTCCTGCAGCCATGCATGCCCATGGCAAATGAAGATTCTGGGGAAGGTGCATCCTGCAGACCTCCACCAAGCACATACAAACTGAAATCTTTCGGAGGTTCAGCACAAAATAAAGTCTTTCAGATCTCAAGGTTCAGCACACTTAGTGATGAAAAAAAAATGCACTTCTAAGGTGACAAAATTCTCTCTCCCCAAACTGCAAGGCTTGGTTGGAAGTACACGTTAACTGCAGAAATTCCACTACTATTTGAACATGGTAAAATAACGTGTTCAACCAAAAACACTGAGCCACAGCTGTTTGCACTGAAAATTCTGTTTCTTCCTAAAATCTAACCCTGAGGTAGACACTTTGCATGGAAAACTTGGGGTGCACTTCTGAAAGCTGGCACAGCTGTAAGGACTAAGACCAATGCAGTGCAAAGGGATGTGACCAGCTAGAATGCTGCTTGTTCCACCTCCAACACTGCAGCACCAAGATTTAACAGGACACCAGGCAGAACACCCAACCTCCTGCAAAGCCTGAAGTACTTGAACAGTGTCTTTTAGGCTCAGTCATAAGACACAGAAGTAGTCAGGGCAAACTGGGAAGGTTTCTGAACTGCTGGTGACTGGTTTCCCAGCGTGGGGGCTCTGTTTTATGCAGTGGGCAGTTGGTGCTGCACTGGTGAGAAAGCACAGTGCTGAACATACATGTACTGCATGGGTTAAAATACCTTACCTGTGAAACTGAGATGATGGATATCAACATAAACCACTGACAGGTGTTAACTGCTGATTTGGGGCCAGTCCAATCATTGCCAGAGATAACAAACATCGCCCCTACAATAGATCAGAGAGGATGAAAGGCAGCACTTTGGAGGCTATACTAATTCACCTCTCTCTCGTAAACCTCTCCCTTTTTTCTTTTTTTTTTACAACACTCAAAAGAACCAAAAGGACAAAAAAACCACGCCAAAACCACAGGCTTTCCCTATAAGATTCAAGAATCACGGGCAGGTGAGGTTGCAAGAGAAGCACTGCAATCCCTGGCAGGAATGGGTCCTACTGCTGAGATGCACCCAAAGTAACTCAGGGAACTTGGCAGGGCTTGGCCAGGAGCATGCCAAGCTCCTGTTTGAAGGAGTCACAAACAGCAGCTGACTCCACATGAGCTCCAGCCACTCTCTGCAGCCCAGCACCTGGCTTGGGCTTGCTGATAAGGGCAGGACTTTGCTCCAGGGCAGGAACCAACGCTGTCTCCCAGGGCTTCCGAGTTCTGTTTCCCTGCCATAAATCTAAGCCAGCTCCATAAATCTGCTAATGTAAACCGCTGGTCGGAGTTATGCAAACATGACACATGCAACAGGAGGTTTGGTGGGAGCCTACTTTTTGTTCATTGCTGGTATGTTTTTTTAAAGCTGTTTAAGAGCTGCTAGATCTGCCGAGCATTTGTGATAACAGCCAGCACAACCACCAGCCTCTGGGAGCATATTACTTCATGTACTATATTTTATGGCCGTACAAAACCTCCGTGATGGGGCTTCAGATGTCTCTGGTGTTAGGATTTTGTACTTAACTGCAGAAGGACAATTTGTTCCTTGTCCTCGGGAAGAAGGAACTCGAAGACATAATAAAATTTGTATAAGAATTTAATGTTATATTAAAAATTTGGAAAGGTTACTTAATTCAAGTTGTCCTTAAGCCCTTGGGTATTCTAGAAAAACAAGTATCAGGGACAAGTAACCCCATGTGTATTTAGCATGGATGTCTTAACTTTCCTCATACACAGAAATTTGGAGAGGAAAAAGGCAGTTTGAGGTTCCCTTCCACTTATCCCACTGAATGAAAGATTTCTCTTTATCCATGCAGTTCCTGCTTTCCCTAAATGTCAAGCTCATCCTATGCTTCCTCCGAAGCCTCAGCACTGCAGCCTTTAGAGATGGACCACTGGACTGATCATGGGTTTCACCCCTCCTTCCCTAAAAATAAGAGGGGGAAAAAAAGTCCAGAACAACTTGGTAGTTGCTGACATAGCTACTCAGCAACATAGAAAGTTCCCATCCAAGGTTCATTCTGCTGGCAGAACTGTGAACATGGAGCAGGTCCCCTGATGGCAAGGGACCACCACATGCACCACTAGGATTTTACTGTATCTTATGTCGACCCTTCAGCACATCCACCCAGCAATTCCTACTGCTGACAATAGCAGTATTTTTACACTCATCAAGTATCAATGCAGATGCCATTAACATGTCCGTGTCTATCAGTGTAAGCAATAGTGCAGTGTTAATTGAATGGCTCAGTCTTCATTTCATCACACATTAACACTGTTAAAAGTTATATAATTCCGCTCCCAGGGAACATTTTACCATATACTATAAACTACCTCAACAAAAAGAAAAGGAAAAGACAAAGTAAACCAGGAGATCAGAAGGCTGAAAGCTCCTAGAGGCTTCTTCCCTCTTGGAGGGCTGTTATTTAATCAGCTTTTATTTCCATTATTTATCATGTGGAAGCAACTGTGCTGTTCCAGTGGCTGTAGCTTAAAATGTAATAAAATATGGTTGTGACACAACAATACCTGGATCATTCAGCCAAACCCTGCATTTCAGTGTCAGGATGTACAAAATATTAATCATCTGATGCAGCTGCCGCCGCCTTTGTGAACAGAGCATATATTTCACTGCACCCTGGCACGTCTCTTCTCCTGAGGGCTTTTATTAAAAAGAGCCTGTGAGTTACTGAAGCGTTAAGGTTTCCAAGCCAGAAATCTGACCCAATATCCAGGTTTACATCTAATACTCTTGGAAAATATTTAAATCAACAACCCAGACCCTTAAATCACACCAAAGTAACACCCGACACCCCATTATACAACAAATCTTTTTTAAGAAGAGGCGGCTGATAAAGCTTAGCTCCTGGCATCATTATTTGCAATGTTTTATAACCACGGAGGCCAGGTTCCTGCTTACGGATTAGGTCACCAGACAGAGTCAGAAAACGTCTGGCCTGATAAACCCCTTCTTAGGCTTCATCTTTGGGTCATAAGTTTTGCAACACTTTCATTAGGGAGACTAATAACAGACGGTAACTGCACAGTAACAACGCACATACTTTTCTTGGAGGGAAGCACTCAAGGACATAATTTCTGATGATGCTGTTGCTGACCATGAACCTGGGCTGCCAAGATTGGGTCAAGGTTCTGCTCTTGCCTTGGCTCAGTGCAGCAGTAGGAACTCAACAGAAGTGTGGATCCAACTTCCTTGAGCTCCCAAAGTTCACATCTCTTCACCCCAGACTGTCACAAAAGGAAGAAAGAAACCCAAAGGAGGATAAGAACATTTCTTTTGGTGGCAGTGTCACTCCTGACGAGAACTGGGTCATTTCAGCCATTATATCTAATTACAAAAAGGAATCAATCTCTAAAAATAAAGTTTCAAGTGCCTGAACTATATTAAAGGCAGATAATTAACAATCAAATAGAAGAGGTCATCTTCCCCAACATATTGAGTTTAAGTCTCTACTGAGACATGTCACTGAAGTGTATCACTAACACAGGAGTCACATGAAAAGGACAACTGTCACAGCTCCTGAGTGATGATACCAAAATACAGGAACCTCATTCTCAGAGCTTTTGGAAACAAAGAACCCCACATTACCTCTCTCCAGGATCCCTCCTGCCTAGACAGGTAAGTGGCGTATCCATAGATACTAAGAAACACGCTCAGAGGCAAATCACTTCACCTGAGACACAAGCCATCCTCTGGCAATATCCACTCCACAGTCAGCATTCTAGCTCTGAAAGCAGTGCCAGACATTGAGACTGTTCCTCCACATGAGAGTGTCTTAAGGCCACCCTTCTTCTCAACTTTAGCGGGGACTCACAAGCTAAACTTCCTGGTGGGAGTCAGGAGCAAAACACCTTTGGAACAGGAAGGTGGGAAACAAGGTGGAAGACTGCAGATCCAGCAATGGGCAGAGCCTCAAAGCTTCTCCGATATATGTAAACATGCCAAAGATCAGATGCATCTTTGAAGCGCTTGGAATTGCAAAGCTGGAGTGAAGTCTCACAAAAATAATCTTGCTTATGGTACATTTTGTTCGTCCTATTTCTGAATATGATGGAAACACTGTAAGAACAGCCTCTGCCATCACAGAGCAGCATATTGTATTCCCAGGCCACACAGCAACAGAGAAGCAGAATTGAACGGAGCAAAAAAGCATAACACTTCGGCATTATCACCCTCAAAAAGACTCTATGAGGGTTTTTTTTTTTAAAAAAAAAAGGTCCAAATTGCCTACTATACTATTTGAAAGTTTTTTAATACCCATTTATCCTCAGAGCACTTCTCTAGAGGACAATTTCACAGAGTGGATCCAAAAGTGAAATCAGATTTGAGGCATTCATCCGTTTGGGGTGAATACCTCACCTCTCCTCTTCTCCAAAAAAGTGTGGATGCAATTTATCTATGCAAACCCAGGAGAAAGGACAGGGAGGAGAGATCCAGTCCAGCTGAAGGAGGGGCATCAAACACACGAGGAAGAGCAGAACATCATCCAGATATTGATGGGGCAGTTCTTACCCACACCTGGGGGAGAGCAAAGTTAAAAGCAGTCTCTGTTGCTTTCCTCCTCAGTCTTTCCCCCAAAAAGGATTTCCTAAACTAATATCTCTTGCTCATTAAAAAAGAGTACAGCTATTAAAAAAAGAGTTGATGGCACCTTTGGGGGATTCATGTAAGGTCAAAATGAATCATTATGGACATAGACCAGGCAGCCTGTGCAAACACTGAGAACCTCATCCAGCAACTTCTGCATCACCCCAGTACACCTGCTTGGGCTACAGATGACATCACTTCTTTCCACTTCGTTTAAAAGAACATCTAGACCTGAACGGAGAGATTTCCTATGACAGAGAATTGTTTGGCAAACTTTTTCAATGGTAAATCGACCTCAGCATAAAAAAAGCACAGGCCATATTTCCTATCTGAACATGACCAATTTCAGTTTCCAGCCACTAGACCTTGTTTGGCAACCTCCTGCTCAGCCAAACCCCCTACTGCACACACTGCTTTGGCTTGCAAGGGACCTTAAAGGTCATCTCGTTCCAACCTGCTGCCATGGGCAGGGACACCTCCCACTAGACCAAGCTGCTCAAAGCCCCAAGTTGTCTTGTCAAAATCAACTTGTTGGGTGCTTGTGCATCACAGTAACAGGTGATATAGGAAATGAGATTAAAAACGGCAGCAGATGGGACAGCCTAATAAGCTTCCCAAGATGACCATGTTCTCAGGTCAGCATGAGCATACTGAAATGCACTCTCAGGAAAGATGGCAAGGATGAATCAGAAAAAGACTTAAAGGGAGAAGAATCAGCCGCAGAAAATGTTCAGGCAGGGATGCCCAGACAGATCATATAATTTTTGACAGCAGCTTTTAAGATGGTTGTTCAGATTCTGTTTGAACCATCTTCTCCTTTTCCTTAGAGGATCATTATCTTACACCCTCCTCTCTCGCTGTTAGTCAAACTCTACTCATTCTTCTCCACCTCACACATACAACTCTTACACACACTGTACACCTGCCCATGTATCACACCCTTCCCTGCTCTGTGATTATCCTCTTTTCAGATCCCAACTCTACAAAGGTGCTCTGTATGTCATACTTACAAAGACTTTCTTAGCCAGACTTTCAAAAGCTTACAAGTGGGATTAAATACCATCCAGTAGATAGTGAGTTGTGGGAATCATCAAGTTTTTCACACAAGGCCATTCAGGGTAATTGCTAATAACACATTAATGACAGATCCAACCTTTTCTGACCCAATTCTCAACAGGCAACATCTGTCTGCCTGTAAAAATGTGCATCATTACGCTACAACTCTTGTATGTGGAAAAAGGAGTTACTATTATGTACAAAAGCTCCCTTTTTGTTCAGAAATCTTTTCTACAGATTGGGTGGGGTTTGCCAGTCTCTGCTTTCCTTTCCTTGCCAACAGTCAAATAACTTGAATTACTTTTCACTGCACTTCTTTGTGGTCATGGTCTGTTCTGTCCCATGCTTCCCTGCTTACTAAAATATTGCCCTTATGGTCTGTGGGATGCTCTTTCCAGCTCCTAAAAAGCGGGAGTGTCAGAGCTGTTGCAGGGTCCGAAAGCTCTTGAGGGTGAGGAAGAACCAGGGGAAAGTTGTGTAGCATCTGATCCTTTGAATTACTACCCAAACATCTCACAGCTCCAGCCAAGCTGGTCTGTGTTTACCTGCTAATCCAAATTTTCTCACTGCTCAGGGGTTAGCTGCCTCCTCCAAGAGCAGTACTAAGGGATATTAAAAGAGAGATTAAACTAATGTGTACCCATTTTGTCACTGGTTAACGCAGTGCAATTACCACAACGTCCGTGTTCCATAATAGGCAACAAGCTCTTAACAAAGTGATGTTGTACAGAAGGCTCCTGCAGATCACAGCTGGGAGCACGGCTGAGAGCTCGGAAGCACTCCTGGTTAAAAATAGGACAGTACATGGAAGCAGTAGGATTTGTAACTTCTAAAAATAGCCTTCCCCAAAATGATGCTCTTTACCGTGCTCACATACCACAGGTGCATCGGGCCTGTTGGCCAGCACCACCTGACATATAAGGATTTTTGGCTGGTCCTGACTTACTATTTCAGAAACATCTAATTCTAACTCACAAATCTATTTTAAAAAAATTTTTTACCATAATGACTCATTCTGAGAACTACATTCACAAATGTTCCCTTCCCCCTACCAGGAGAAACATTCCAGTACCATGTGAGCATGAAAACAGTGGCAGTCTCCAAACAACACGGGTTCTGCTTATTTAACAATTTTGGCAAGCCTCTGTTTCCTGATTCAGTGTTTCAGATTTGCAATACCAGAAATGAGAGACTACAGAGCAGGTTCATGTGGAGGCTGAGATAAATGTAGGTCGACCAAACTGAATTTCCTATGAGATGTAGGAGAGCAGTGTTGTCACACCATACTGGTCTCCAGCTGTTACGCCACCAAAATACACAGCTAACATTTACAATACATACATATAGTGCTTAAAAGCATGTACAAAGCTGGCTCATCTGACAGGAGGTCTGCAGGACAGAGTCACTAACACAGGGCTGGGTATTTATAGAAAGCATGGACAGCCATCACTTGGTGACACTGTTTACATGGGAGTGTCTCTGCTATGTAACTACCTCAACTAAATCATAATGGGATGAAGAGGATTAAATTAAATCATTCTCCAAACTCCTGCCTTCTTCCATTGCTCTGCCAGCATCCCTGCTAAACTTGATGTTCATGCATAGCACCAGAGCTGTTATTCCATCAGGGCAGGGAAAGCCCTATCTGTACTGCTGATTGCAGGGCAGGAAGAAGGGCAAGGCCAGTGTGATCCAGGGCACGCATGATAGAACTAGCTATGGAGATGGTTTTGCCAGCTCTGCCACTCACCTATGCTGCATCCTTGTGAAAGGAATTCTTCCTTTTTGTGCTCTACTTTCCTGATCTCCAAAGTCAGATTTCTCTGTTAAGATCTTTCAGATCACAGGATCACAGGACATTTCGAGTTGGAAGGGACCCACATGGATCATCTAGTCCAACTCCCAAGCGAACCATCCATGCATGCTCAAGAGCTACATGGATTTCTGCTAAAAGAGGGCAGCAAAGCCTTAGGGCCAATAAAGACCATGGGACCACCCAAGCAAAATGCGTAAGTTAGTGGAATTCTGCTGGTTTTTCATCTGTCCACAATAACCAACAAGTCATGACAGGCAGCAGCTGGTAAAAATGATACGTTTGTTTTTTCCCTTGGTTTGGTCATAATGAAGTAAGAGCGCTGAGTGTATCCATCTATTTTTAAGCCATTTAAAATGCAGTAACCAGCAACATCTGACAAAAGTCCTGGGCATGACAGATTTCAGAAAAGAAAAGCTGCCTCAATTTGGACTGTCCAAGGATATTGCCTTTCTCACCAGTGGGCTCCACAACCCTTAACAGAAGACTGATGAGATTCCAGAAAACAAGAGATATAACGGCCAAAGCCAAGGTAACCAGAATTAGTGTCTTTCAAAACACGGCTCTAAAGACTCTTTTTATAAGTTCCTTGATTTAGCCTTTGGCAGAATAGGAAGGAAGGAAAAACATAAACATTTCTTTCCCTCCTACCTCCTGGGCTGGCTGTATTTATAATGCCACACAAATCGTTGACAGGTTGGTTCAAATGTCATAGTAGCAATACCTTAAAAAGCCTCATTTTTTTTCAACAGACTCCCTCAAGCGACACATAATGATAAACTACACACAGTGACACAGCTGCTGTGTCACCAGGACTGGAGGTTTGCACTCCCGGTACACAGGAGATGCATTTGCACTATTTGTTCCTCCTACATGAGCTTCAGGAGGGAGCTCAAGAAAAGACAACCTGCCTCAGGGGTTCTCTTTTCAGCTTTAACATTTTAGAGGGTGGAATGGTCTGGGAGCAACTTCAGACACAAGTCTGTCTACATGTTAATGACAGAGCACTGAAAGGAAAAGCGCTGGCAAAGCTGACTTATGATAAGCAGCTTTCCTGCTATGCAATGTCCTGGCTGACTGGTGACCAGCCTGGCAGACCAGTTTTTATCACTTGATGTTACAACTTAGCCCAACAGCTGAAAGATCATTCAGGAACAACAAACAGTGCAGGCCTAAGGAAGATATTCTGCAACTGAGCCTGCTCATTGCATTATATTGGAAAAACCAACAGCATTCAAATTGACGCTGCAGTGGGTGAAGAAGTTTAGCAATTCCTCTGTCCTGTATAATAAACTGAAAGAATTAGGGTGAGTTTTTGTTGACTGAAATAAATAATTGCTTGTTCCTGGGATACAGGTATAACTGAGGGCCCATGTTTGCATTTTGAAGTACGAAAACAGAGCAGGTGAGCATGTTGTCCTCTACTCGTGTGCAGAAACACCTACTGCATCGCATCAGATCCACCACTGAGACAGAAGTGACTATAAGGATCTCCAGGAGGGCATAAAAAGCATTCTTTCATAAAACAGATTGCTCTATTTTATTTTCCTTACTTACAGCAACAGGCTAGTGTTTGGGCAAACAGCTCTGGTGCCATGTAAATCTGTGGCCTCCCTATATGTCCAAAGGAACTGAAAGCGAGGAATTGAATAAAGGATATAAAACATGCCTTTGATGCATCCAAAGCTACGCTGTCTCCCTCTCTGAAGAAGTGAGTCATAATCACAAAGGAAACTCTTCTGAAGTTTATTTCTCCTCTAATTTGCATCTTGTTTTCTTGCTCCTCTTTTGTAACTTGTGCTTTGAAAGCACATTTCCCTGCCAGCAGCAAAGCACAGCCAGGAGGTGAGAAAGCTCCCTCCCACCACTGCAAGGATTCCTTGCTCGCTGCCTACGTGTCTCCCAGTGCTGGGCTGACCCTATGCACTTGTGGGAAGAGGGAGCTCCCTCTCAGTGCTCAGCCACTACCCACCTGCAAGGGCTCTGGAGAGATATCTCCATTCCCTGTATTGCACCCCAACATTTAGAAATAAATAGTGCTTCATTGGAAGGAAACAAAACCAGAAGCTTACTGTGGACTCACACACACTCATCACAATGAGTGCGTGCTCCTGTGCTCTCTTTAACCTGGTTTCCAAGAGTATGCCTGGCCTAAACCAAACTATGCTGCTGGCTGTGATTGCAGAGCTTCAACTGCTGCTCTGAGCTCAACTGTCTGACCATGACAGAGCGTCATATTCTTGGGCCACAATCCTTGCATTTGATTGGAAAAAACAGTAATATATTTTATTAGTCAAGACATTTGCTGCATAAGGGCAGTCAGTTACAGGTCTATGATAAAGTGTTCTACTATCTAACATGCTTTATACTGTGTAATGTGCTTCCATTACAAATTCCATCATCCCTCTAAGGCAGAATTTGTTTTCACTTTTGCCCTTTCCAAGGGACCACATTGCAGCCCTGAGGACAATACACCCCTACCCTTAGAGGGTTCTGGTGACTGCTGCCCGCTAGGATATGGTTCAAAACTCATGTCTTGTTTTGTGAAAGGATTTTAAATGCAGCAGCACCTCATGCTACCAAACTCTGGGGGGGAAAAATGTAATAGACAGGAATAATATTTTAATGTCACTACTACTGCAGGCCTTTCCTTGAACATAGAACTCATTTTTAGAGGAAGTCTATTGAAAAAACCAGAAGACCATGACAAAACGATATTTCAGTTCTACATTCAAACTGCTGCCTGAAGAGCCAGTTATGCCCTGTGGGACTTACTGCTCTGACTTTCACACTTCTTCAAGGGCAAAACACAGGCTGGACAGAGGTGTGCCCAACCTCTCCAAGTTCAGGGGCGACCCTAGAACTCAGCAAAACTGACAGCTCCAAAAGTTTTTCCTGGGTACGACAGTTTTATCCAGTTCCTCAAATCCCAACAATGGCTACAGTCCATATATCTAATTCTAAATGCAGAAAGAAAGAAAAAAAAAGATTTGAAGGTCAAAACATTGTTTCATTTTTTTCCCCCATGAATAATGCAATAGCAGCAGTGTGACATCTTGCCTTCTGCCCCAATCACGGCTTCTCAGTCATCAGAATTCTAAAGGTGTCTTTCCATGTCTCTCCAACTCTCATAGGTAGATACCTGACAATTCAGTAAACTAAACTGAAATGAAGGCTCAACAGAGCACAAAATTTGAGGCTAGTTGCAGCCTTTGAACTAGACCATTATGATATTTTGGGTCAGTGAGTAGGAAAACAAGTTGGGATAGCAAAATGTCAAAGTGTAAAACTGTCAGAAAAAAAGGATGTCAGAAACAATATACTTTCATTCCTCCCTGAAGATGACTCTGTCTGTGAGACAATACCAAAATCATTTTACACACCAGAGATCCATAAAGTCCTTTCAGCTGGAATGGCATCAACCGATATCTCGCTCTGGAAAGAGTACAGTGAGCTTTGTCACTCTTGATCTTGTGTTTCAAGAGTTGACTTTGACCATGAAATTTTATTGGTAACAGAAAAAAAAAAAATCTTAAATCTAGCTAAGCTGATGGTTTTCTAGTGCTGAGAAAAGGAGACACGTTTATTTTGATCATTTTATCTCCTCAGAAATAAAGCCAAGAATTTAGAAAAAGATGCAAACTTCAAATCACAGATCTTCTACGTGGGTAAGTATAGGCAGGAAACACACAAATGCAATTAATTTACTGAGCATTCAAAAAGCCTGACAATCAACCTTGCAATAGTCTATTTCTTTTATTTTTTTAACCGAACTGAAACAGAACCTATAAAGTCATCACTAGAAATATCCTTGTGAAAAGGTAGCAAAGATAGGTGCTAAATCCCCTTAGGATTAATTGGCACTCACTCATGTATTAAAATCAATGACAAGAGATAGAAACATCTGACGCGAGGCATGAGCACTTGGAGACAACTTGGCTGAAGTTTTTCCAATTAGTCAGTTCTCGGATTCAACAATTAACTTCAGCCATTCATTGTGTGAAGTATCTAATGCAACCTCACTGTAAAAGAGCAAATAATTTGTAATTGGAGCAAGAACGAGTCCCTTGGCAAACATTTATTAGTATATATAATATGTAGGGGAAAAGACAGCGCTAAAAGCCTCAGAAAATCACGAAAGATAGAAGGTTTCAAATTTCACCTAAGAATCTGATTATCAGTAACCACAAGGGATCATTGTCATCCTATGGCTATATGGATTTATGCAAAAAATGCATATGAGGGGCTCAAGCCACAGCCCTACGTGTCACTCCCCACAGATTGCACTTCCGGATTCTTTGCTAGAAGCTTGGTGTCAATGCAAAAAAAAAAAAAAAACCCTGAAGAAATGCTGAATTTGAGTTTGCACTGGGATGGCTCCTGGAGGACCATGTAGAGGAACACCAGCAGCTGCACATGGAGGACTCTTCCCATCATCAGATGAAGAAGGATGCTCTTCAGGACAGGTAATCTGCATAAGCATTAAACTAATTTCAAATACTTTAAAATGACAGTTCTAAGTTAACATTCATTTTCTTCTGTACATTAACCATTGAAATGAGAAACCTTCTTCAGTTCCCAGAAGAAAGCCGGGACAAATACACTTTGTCAATCACAATCTATCATTCTGCAGTCCCGACTTCCCTAGGGGTACCTCAGCATAGGAGTGACTTAAAAATTCACTGGATGGGCCATAGCACACGCACTGTTGGAAATGATCTTGAATTCAAACCTGAGAGGGCAGCGTTGTAATAAATATTTCCAAACTCTCATTTCTCTGTTTCCACTCCATGTACTTTTGTTAAAAAGATAAAAGGTAAGAGAAGAGGCAGAGTTAAAATAGTCCCTTGCAGAAAATGCCTAGCTTGATCCATTCAGGTCAAGGATCCTGAATGTAAATATACAATGCAATAGAGGTTACAATATAATGGACTTGATTGTTTTCAAGTGGGTCTTTCTCTCTCTAGGAGAACTGCCTTTACATAAGCCATGGAAATGCAGTGCCCTCAATTAGCAGAAGCAGCCTTTGAGTGCATCTGTTGAATTTAATCTGGGATCTACAAGTCTTCGCTTTTCTCATGCTTATCCCCTAATCAGATAGTTATTCAGAAGGAGAGAACAGAAAGACAATTGTCAAGTGTTTTCATCTGCTGAAACGATGCCTCGGAGACAACCTGTGATAACCCCACCTGTGATCACACAGCCTGCCAGCCCCTCACCCACACCACTGTGCCAACCAAAGTGATGCCTTCCCAAGAAAAGAAATGCCAGTTATGTATCTGGCAAAGGAACTTAATGAAGAAGAGGAAGACCAAGCACCAAGTAATCAAGCACGGATGAGTCAGCTGCTGAGTGCAGGTAGTTCTCAGGGAACAATCTAGCTAATTCTAATATTTATTGTATTACGTATTTCCAAAGAGCTTAAACAAATGAAAGAAAATACCTTTTTACCCCAATTAATTTTGAAGTTGTGGAACTCACTGCCATGGATGAGAGCCAAAATTTTAGATGGATTCAGAAAGCAACTGGACAAAATAAGAAATCTCTTACTGCCAAGTAACATAGCATGTGTGTGTGCAGACAGGAGGGAGCAGGATTTCATTTTCCCTTCTATGAGATGGGGAAAAAGCAGTGTAACACGGAGTTAACGTCACACCAAGCCACCTGCATTCAAAATCCTAGCCCTGGCCAGTATATGAATTTGAAGAGACACTCAATTTATATGACCAAAGTATACTCAGCCATTTCATATCTGCTCAACATTTAGCCCATGATTTTTCCATTATGGAGAAGTTCTTGTACAGCTACAGAAACATGACAGCACATGCAAGGTGTTCTCCTCTTGGTGCTCAAGCTTGTATTGATGGCATTGAGTCATGGGTTTGCTGATGCTGGTTCTGACTGGTAATAGAGAACTCCAGGAATCATTACTAATATTGCACAAACATATATAGGGCAAGACACAGAGGTACAAAGATACCGAACTATAGGGTCACAAACAAGAGGAAGTAGCAGAACAACAACCTGGATCCCAGTCCCAGGGTCCTCAATCCAATAATTTAGACATATCAGCATGAAAGCTTGAAGTGCACTCTGGCTGCAGCCACTATGCTTAGAAGCTCTTTTCTCTGTCATTCCCCTCTAATCAAATGTTTTACTTTGCAGAGACAAATTGCATTCCTAGCTTTTATTTACTCAAGAACTGCCATGACCAAGCAATGAGCTCCAGCACTCTTCTGTCAGGTTTGAAATGCTGATGGTCAAATTACACAAGAGGTGATTCTTCTTTCAAATATGTACATCAAGCTGCTTGCAATTGCCTGACTGCTTTTCACACAACAAGGAATGGCTGGTTTAGGGATCTGATATTCACAAGAAATAGGATTCTTCCAAGTGACTTTACATGCACACTTGTCCCACACTGCTATATGTAGGCTTTTCTCTTCTTGAATTTCATTGCACAGGGCAGGTATGGAAGTCGTTCATCAACAGGCATCCATCTACAGAAATAGTGAACAGGTTCCAGGAGGAGTTAGATCCAACCACCTTCCCTGCCACCACCTGCTCAAGAAGGTGGAACAGTCTCCCAGCTATGGTGAAATGTGAGTCCAGCACCAAGACTGACAACACAATGGACTGAAGACACACAGGCCACAACATGGCCAAAATTTCCCCAGATCCTATTTTATGAAGTTTTCCATAAAAAGGTAAAAAAAAAAATCCAGTACTTTTTTTACCAAAAGAAACTTCTTACAAGACAAAAACCCTATTTAGCAGGAAATCTGAGAGAGAATCAAAAAGCCCCAGAAAGAAAACTCAGTCTATCCCCTTCCTACTGCAACTGTGGGAGCATGATCCAAGTCACTGTGAGGCCTCAGCCCCACAGACTGGCTGCTCATAGCCACCATTAAGAAACCCCAAGGCCAAAGACTTTCCTTCTGTTCCACATACTCGTTCCACTGCAGAAGACAGAGCTGATTGACAAAGATATGGATGGATGCCTTTGTTCCAGATGTTCAAGATACAAAGAAATCAGGGCAGTTAATTAGTGGTGGCAGGTGGCACAAACGCAACTTTTCTTTGGAGATATGGACTCCAAAAGACAGCCTAAATCTTCATCTCAAAATCAAACTGCAAGGCTTGAGGTATGACCCCCACCCAGAGGATGCACGTCAGAGAGGCAATGGCTCATCATATCCTCTTAAGCTTCTGCAAGTGGAAAAAAAATAACACAGTCCAGCATCAATTCTTTTCTTTATTAGAAGTCAGTGCAGACCATATGTGCTCCAACTTTCTGGACTCGAGACAGCCACCTGGCACCAAAGCACTGCACTCAATTAGTGTGATGGATTGGTTTCTCCAAGAGGCCAAATTAATGCAAAGCATTAGTGTTATCCAGCTTGTATCAGCATCCCACAGTTCACAGAGCAGGTGACACCAGCCTGGCAACACTACGAAGAAGAGACAGAGAGAATGTGCATCCCTAATGCTGGCCAGCTGGTCAAGCACACAGCCAGGATTTGAGGAAACCTCTGGTGACTGCCACAGGATCTCTGTTTAGGTAGGAAACTTCACTCAGCCCCTGAAAGCAACCCGCTGGAAAGTCTTTTTGTTGACCAGTTGCTCTTTGCCCAATAAATCCCATGCCTTATATCACACTTCAACACCTTGCCAAAAAGGACTTCTTTTCCTTTTCCCATTTACATAGAGACATTTCCCTGCTTCTCATCATTTTTATGGGCAACCTCGGGGTCCTGTGTTTTTGTTCATATGGGGAGTGCTCTCTGCAGGCAAGGGAACTGACTGCCAAACCTTCACAAGAGCAGGAATGTGGAGCACACGTAAAGGGCCCCTTGGCAGAACACAAAGGTCACAAAGTCTTTTCAAACTAGAAGGAGATGAAGAGCACTTCAGGAACTCTCACTATAAGGGAAAATAGCCCTGGACATCCAACTGCTGTAACAGACCCAACAGCTTCAAAAATTCAGCAGAATTTCACTTTTCCATACCCAAGAGCAGATTTATTTTTCCTTTGTGAAGCCAAAAGTGTGAGAAAACCACATGAAAAGGAGGCAAGGCAGTAAAGTGAGGCTCTCATCCCTGCTCAAGTTTGTAGGCATTGCTGAAGTATGCTTCAGTGAATGAGAGGAAGAGACTTTTCTCAGGGTATTTTGACTGCTGCAGCCCCAGCTGGAGTACAAACATGCACTGCAAGCCAGAGAAACAACCAATAATGAAAATAAATGATTATTTTTACAAGCTGAAAGGATAAATTTGAATATGGCATACATGTTTATTTTCATTTAAAACTGCAACAACTATACCAGCAAACTTATTACAGCCTCTTCACAGACAGACAGGTTCAGGGCAACACCAAATGTTCAATTATGACCAAAAACCTGCAAAACTGAAGGTGCTAAAGACATATTCAGTGAGTCCAGTTCATGCTTAAGCGTAAAGCCCTGGTGACATAAACATAATTTAATCAGGGGGAATAACTTAGGATTTCCAAAGAACATCAACAAAAACATATTTGCTTTGGTTTTGATGGGTACACCTTCAGCCAGAACAGCAGGTAAACTAACTCTGAGTGTTTGACAGTAAATGATGCTGCAAGCTAAGCAGCACAGAGGCATTTTGCTCCCACCTGTGAGCTTCAGGCTCCCCAGGGCAGCTGGTCTGGTGCAATTTTGTAGCTAGAAAAGCATCAGAACAGAGAGTGCAGGAACCAGCTTGGTCTTTTGGAGAAAAAGATTCGGTACCTTATTCAAGAATCAATTCGAGGGAAAGCAAGGAAAGCAACAGGGGTATCAAAAGCCTGATTTACTGGTAAATAGGGTTTTTTTCCCTCAATTTATCTTGTGGGACAAGAAAAAGGAATAAAAATAGGAACAAAACAAAACAGTATTTCAAAACTAGAATAATTTACTCAGGCAAATATCTTCCCAGATACCCCATTAACAGAATGGCTGAGAAAGATGGGCCAAGCAGTGATCACCAAGCCAAGTAGACACTCCTTACATGCACCTAATTGTCTGGGAAGTTAAAGCAGGGAAGAGGAAAAAGCATCACTTAGAACTGGACAAAGTATTAATGGTTTCATAACTCAGAAAGAATGTGGAAGCAAATACAGTATCTAGAAATTTACCTTTGGGTAAAGGGCACCAGGGCCTCTAACTCCCTTGTTTCCTCCTTTCTTCTCCGCTCCCCAGAGATCCTTGCTAAAAAAGCAATGTACGACCCCTTTGCCGGGCTCTGTTGTAAAGTGGCTCCTTAGTTTTCTCTTTGTTCCTTTAGACAACGTTTGCCCAAGGGCATGTTGTAGCAACACCTCACAGACAGCTGTTGCTCTGGCTCCCTTCTCAAGGTTGCCAAAGGACATCAACTGTTTTAGCACATACAGATGAGAAGGTACAACCTGTGGGTATAACAGCCATGGCATCCCTTTTACAGATAAAAAATAATAAAACAGTCTAAGTGCAAGCTCCAGTCCCTGTCCTTTTATATGTATCATATTATGGTAACATATGGCCACTTCCGCTAGTGCTCTGTTCTTTGGCAAAACAGAAAACAGAACCTTATCTACAGGGATCATAAATGAGAAGGCTTTCATCTCCTGGAAACAGTGTGCACCACAAACATTCATGATGGAAAAATCACCCAAAGACTGTCCGCAAAGTACTGATGGGAAAACACGAGTTAAGCCTCCCCCACAGCATCAACTGCAGAGACATCTCTCCTAGCTGCCAACCACTCAGCTCTCAGCTTGACATCACTAATATCACATCTCTGGTTTCTACTAACAAGATGCCTTCATGTCTCAGGCAGGGAATTGTTCATGGAAGAGGGAGCTCCTTTCTGCATGTGAGACTGAGAGTCCCACCATCACTGCCCAGCACAGATGTCACCTTCCAGAAACAGTCTGAGGACACTGTGGTGATTTCCATTCTCAGATGTAAAGACCAAATTAAAACTGGGTTTTGAAGGCAGCACCTGAGTTATGCTCTCCAGTCAGTTGAGTGCCTGGGATTGGGAGCGTTCTGCTCCACAGCCAGCACCAGGAGCAGGATGAACAGCAACCACAATCAGATGAGTGAAGACAGACAGACACAAAGGCTGCAGTCAAGACTATGGACAGCACTAGTGGAGATTGACAAAAGTGCCAGATGGTCCCACAGCAAAGTTTTGCTCTCCTCCAAGGCTAACAGCATTGCCCTTTGAGCAGCTCCACTGTCAGTGCAAGATTTGTTCTTGTTCAAGGTCTCTTTGGTTAATATTTGCTCTGCGGTCTTGCACTGGTGTGATGTGATGATGCACAAGACCCAGCTGCTGCAGTGACCGTGAGCAAGAGAAGGGAAAGGAGGCTCTCAGCCACTGACAAATAAAGCGTTTGCCTTGCAGTTTAGATCCAAATAAGCCATTTGGAAACTTGCCCTGGTGATTCTGGTATTCTATAGACTCAGTCAAATGCCTTGGTGAGAAGCCAGGTGCATGGCTCCTATGGATGGGAAAAGTTTGCCTGTGTATGTCCATGCACACAAGCATGGGATGATCCAGACTGCCTAAAATAACTGCCTTTAGCACTGGCAGTCAGAGGCAGATGTCTCTGATGACCTTGATACTAAATTTTTTGGAGGTCATGGGAAAACCCCAGTTTGAGTCTTTAGTAACTGTCATCCTGAGGAATAACCAGAAAAATGCTCCACTGTCAGACCAAATTTACACAGCTGTATATACAGTATCACAAATCTAAGTCCCTCCACGCTACAGGATTTGTGAGACAAAAATATCATCACTTTGTCCTGCCCTACCTCACCCCCAAAGGCCAGGCTCTCAGCCTCTTGTACTGAGGACAGGTTCTGGAAGAGAACAAGCATTGCCCTCTTGATGGAAGTAGATTCTGTCTGCCACATAAGTGAAAATCACAGAATTAATCCTCAACAGCCCACAATAACCCAATAACTGCATAACTTGTGTATTGTTGAGGAATACTACTGACACAAAAAGCAAGCTTAGTATTTAAAGGGAAATATTTGTAGAGTCAGTGGGGAATACATCACTATACTTATATACGTAGTAAATGTTATTCCCACCTTGACATTCTCCAGCACAAGAATTTCCAAAGCTTCATCCCCTTTACCAGGAAAGGCAGCAAACAGCACAGTAAAATGGGCTGCTGCTCACAAAAAACCCAGACAAAATGTCCAGCTTCTACATCCACATTCATGTACTAATGATACCACAGCCACATGGGAACTGTAAAGTTACAGCTCTAAGGTTACAGCACCAGCGATGATAAAAACAGGTGGGATGCACAGATGACGACAGAGATGAAATGTCAGGGATTTATTGTCTGTCAGGTGTTGCATTAGCAATGATGGCCAACAGCAGCAAAGAAGCCCACAGCCATCCTGGACAGCTCTGGTCCACTCATAGCTTGAGCTGCTGTAAGAGTTTCCACTTCCTGAGCAGCTTCCCAGAATTGGCACAGTGGTATTTGCAGTTTGCACTATCCGAAGATGAAGCTGCTGCCTGACCTCGGCTACATCGCGGGCAACATGTCACCAGACCCCACCGTCTCCTGCGTACCAGGGACGTGTCCTGACCCTTGTGCTGCCCTTTAAAGTCCAGTGCCATGCAGTGACCTACATCAAGCAGCGTGACCACATAGGCAGGCTGCTTAGAGCTAAATGAAAAGCCTAAAAACTTGAAGATTTGGAGGATTACAAGGGAGATGTGGCTGAGTCAGGTCCTAATCCTAAGTATTTGCCTGCTTTTGTGTGCTAAAATGAGATCTCTGTGACACCATGTACAGCAAGTTTTCTAGTTTGCCATTGTTCCCAACCTTGTAGTGTTTGCCACCTCAGCCTATTTGCTCCCCATAAATTTCAGCATTGGAAGATGACACATCACTGGAAGACTAAGCATTATGAGCGTGACACCTTGATTTGGTCCTTTGGATTTAGTGTTATCTTGAGATAGAGAGAGACCTGAACACATAAACCCTCCCTTCCCCCACTGCTCTGACAATAGTGCTCCTTCATTCCAAAAGCCAAAGCAATGAAATCCCCCAACTGCTGCTGAAGGCTAAAAAAAAAGAGAAAGTTGCTTTTTCTTGATATGTAGAAACACCTTAATGAGGAAAATCAGGATCTTCAGGAAATCAGGAAAATCACACACTTATTGTCCACCAGAGCTGTTCCAATCATACGGGAGGTCTATAAAGAAAATGTAACAAAAATTACCTCTATCAGTACTAGAATCCTCACCAGATTTGCTGAGCAACAAGGCAGAACAGGCAGCATGGATAAAGTGTGATGGCTGTGTGTCAACAGGTACTCTCCACTGCTCCCTTGTTGTCCCAGCCTGTCCTCAGCCATCCCGGGTGATGAAGCCTCATGAAGTGACTCCAGTGGCATTTCACAGTGGCGTAAACAGTCCTGCCTGACACCAGGAAGCGATCAAACGGTCCTCAGACTAATAAAATTTATTTTTAATGTCTTAATTAGACATTTTGTCCCTTCCTTTAGTCATACAAATATAACAGGGCAGGCAAATGCAAGTCAGCAGCATGGAAAGAGGAGCAGGAAGTTCGAGGGAAGAAGGAAGAGTACTGTCAGCCATAAGCTGCCCAACTAGGGACAAGAAATTTAAAAGTGTGAATTTTGGCTTAAGCATCCTATTTCCATTACATTTTCATGAGAAAAGAAATATCCATGCTCTAAAGATTCAATTGCTGACAGGACAGCATCACTGTAGAAAAATCACTTCGATTCCCAGCAAAGTCAGGAAACCTTAATGATGGTTGAAAAACTAATCCAACCACCACCACATTGTTCAGACCCCAATGAAACTTGTACAGGGTTTTAAGGCTTTCAAGGGAAATTTTAGACAGAGCACTAGCATTTCATGGATCAGACAATCCAATTTAAGGGTTTGCCTGTGCTAGGAAGTTCACTGCTTTTACTTGCCTGGGGTGGTTAGATTGGCATCCTGCTCAGCCAGGCATATGCCTCAATATGAGTGCAGTTGTGCACGTAACAGTAATTGCATTTATATAGCTTATTCACTTTTGTAAGGAAAATAAGCCATACCAAACAAGACAGTGTTTGGTGGCCTTAGCCCTGCACTACAAAATCACAGGTACAACAATAAAATCCCATCTCTGACCACATAGTTGTCAGTCTGTGATTTCTAATGTAGGCAAATATTCGAATGCTTACAGAGAGAGGAGGTGAGCAGAGAACCAGGAGCGAAGATAAAATACCTCACTTTCCAATTTTCGTGGATTTACTAGTGCCCTAGCAGTGATGTTTCAAGGTATCAGTTGGACTTGATGATCTTCAGGGTCTTTTCCAGCCTTATCAACACTGTGATACTGTGATATTTCCCCCCAGGAAAGGAGGAAATGGGCTGACATCCCACTGTCTTTTCCACCTTGTGCTGTACCATGTCCAAATTAGCTCTACATGGAAATAAAGTCTCTCCTGCAGCAAATAAAACATCTCCTCATAGCACAGTGAGTTTTCTTCTAACTCAAGACTCCATCATTTTAAACACAAACTTGCTTCTTTTACACTAATTTCTTAACAGCAATGGTGTAACACACAGGCACAAAACAGGATTCCCAGTAACACCTACTTTTCAAGTAGGTCTGAACCTTGGTTAGGATGTCATATTAGCAGAGCCTCAGCTAACAATTTATTTGAACCATTTTCACATCAGCAAACTTGGTTTCTCATGGTGCAAACTGAAAGGGACAGTTTCAAGCCCTTTCTCTTCCAAACACTGTTTGAAAATGTTTTTTTTTTTTTTAAATTGCCTCTATTTTCTCCAAGATGACTTCAAAATAAACAACATCATCTTTTCCAGTTTGACACAATGTTCCACTTGGAAATGTTAAATGAAAAGTTAAAAAGTAAATAAATATTCAAAAAGATAATCCTTGGTTTAGTAATAGTAGCTTGCTTTGTGAGCACTATATTAAGATTGTAGGGGTTCATTCTGGTTCAGAAAGGGAGGGGAGTTGGCACTGCTGCTCCAGTCAAAGCATCCCAGCTGGGGAGGCAATGTTGGTGGGAATGTTGCACGCTGGGCAGAGCAGTGAGATTCATCTCCTCTTCCACCAAGTGGTACCTTCATTTTGGAGGATGAAAGCAATGCTAACAAAATCACCATCTTGCTGACTCCCTGCTTTATTGACTTGATTGCAAAGTCTTCTGCAACTTGAGATTTTGTAGGATTGGTGTGTGTGTGTTCCTGTTCACCATCCTGCCTCCTTCACCTGCACAAGGGTGCCAAGGCTCAAAAGTGCAGATGGAAGGGCTGGGTGGCACTGCCTAACCCTCTAAAACGCACACCTAAGGAGTATTTTATTAGTCAACATGCTTTCTGCACTGGAGCTGTTTAGATTGTTAGTCTTTCACCATCTCTCTTTTCCTAACAGATCCATTATATTTCTCTGCTTGATGTGGCCTCCTGGATCCATGTAAACCACTCTTCCCCTTCCTCAGGAAAAACCAGCCAGCAGGCAACACAACCTCCAGAGCATCATTCTGCTTCACTTTTCTCTTTGTTGTTTAACTGCTCTGTACATTTCTGGGATCCACAACACCCTCTTTATTAAATAAGGTAATTAGTGGCTTGGATCTGCAGCACTATCATTAGTCTGCAGCTTAACAACATAGACTAGGGAACGTGCAGTTTGTAGCCAATGTGGTGTGGAGACTCAGATCATGGCTCAGTGTCAGGGCGTGCTCAAGTACTGCAGAAATCATCAGCGTTTCCTGAGCACCCAAGCCCTGCTTGTCCCACAGAGCTGGATTCACACACTGCTTTGCCAGGTACACTTGCCATGTGCACAAAACTGGGCTGGGACAGCAGGAGACATCCAGGCCCCCACAGCAGACCCTAGAACCGCACAGAGAAAGGGCTAATTCACATTGTGCGGCTAGAGCTTGGTTCAAATTAGTCTAAATTTCCTCTGTGGTTTCTCCTTCGATGCCATCTGCTCTCGGATAAGCACAATTCTTCTTATCTAGAAGCCCATTTCTACATGGGGTTTCATCAGGCCGGTGGATGAGGTTTCCTTCTCGTATGCAACCGGATGGAGTGGGGAACAGACGCGGCACATGAATAACGGATCCTCAAGGGAGGAAAAAAAAAACCCAAACAACCAAGCCAAGGCTCACTTAGCTTTTTTGTGTGTGTATTATTGAAGTAGGTTTTCATTAGCTGATAAACACTCTGACAGTGCAATTACTCCAAGAGAAATCATCATGCAGAACAAATCAGTACATCCACAAGGCTGTCTCCATTCTCCAGTCTCCAAAGGGACCACTTCCTCCATCGATAAATGCAGAGGGGAACGGGATGCTAATTCTTCCAAGTAATACTTTGCCTTTCATCTGAGATTTTCAAAGCACTCAACACTGAGCATTTGTTTTGTTAATGTTTAGAGGACCCAAGAGAGTGGAGGCCTCATTAGGAAATTGATACAGACAAAGCAGCACCATCCCTGTGCTGACGACTATGGTCAGACTGGACAGAGGAGGTGCATCAAAGAAAACCAAAGCACAGGAACCTGTATACAATTACCCACTGAGACAATTAGAAAGTCAATTCTGTTTCCCTGTGCCTCAGTCTTACTCACTGGATCAGACTGAACATCACAGCCAACCTCCCCTCAAGAGAGGTACAATATCCCCATGACACAAACAGGAGAGGCAAAAGGAACTTTGGTTTCCAGGAAGCACGAGAAGTCAAAGAACAGACACTTATTTCCCTGGCCCCTAGAAACGGTGCCCAGATATCTCCTTGGTAAGCTAAAGCTCAAATACCTGCACAGACACAGTTCCAACATAAATGCCAGGAAGAAATGTGTGGAGAAGTGTATATGTGAATAATAGTCACAATTTCAGTATTTTCTTCCAAGGGAGAATGCCATGGATATTACTTTCATCTATAAATAATTTATATATCTGTAAGAAAGAAGGCAATGTCGTACAAATTTAGGTACCATATGCCTTCATACACATATTTATGGATAGAAATATATGCACGCACAACACTCTGCTACCCTGGCACTTGGATTTGTTCAGACAGCTCATTTCTCTCCCCTCTCTTCTCCTTTGCAGGATCACAACAATGAAGTTAGGCCTGGCAACATTAGTGAGGCACTTATTTAATCCACCCTTTCAAATTCCACTGATATCTGCCCTGATAATATCAAAAGAGCAGCTGAGGCCCTTTTGTCAGCAGCCTTGAAGGAGTCATAAGCAAGAAGATAATAAGAAATCTTATTACCAGCTTGGAGAGAAAGAGAAAATAGGGATTTGGAAGAGACGTATAAGCCAAAATCGACCCTAGGCAAGTGGATGTGAAAAGGGCTTTCAAATGCACTACATCAGGAGAGTCCCAAAATAGGGGTTTGAATGTGTACAACACACCTAACAAATTAAAAAGGCATTTTATCAGATGTTGGGCAGCTCTGTCTCTGTCAGAACACAGAAGTAAATACTTACCCTCAGCTGAAGAAAATAATTTGCCTTTCTGCTTCAAGTCCGGGACATGAATTTTCTTCTGTTCTCTTCCCTTCTACAGTATCAATGAACAAAAATGCCACTCTTGGTTTACAGAGCATGCCTTTATACGTCTCATCATAAACATGGAAACTCTGCATATATCTGGTGATGCCACCTAAATTTTAAAATTCATCCCCAAAGCTGTTTTCAGTTACAAGAAGCTTTTGAAATAAGCAATCTTGAAGAGTAACAGCAATACATATGTGCCTGCCAAGTAACTGAAGTTACTTTATTTCTTAGAATCTCTGAAGGGCAAGAGATATAGCATATTTTTATGAATTATTTATCTAGTATTTCTCACAGAATATTGGTTTTTGGAAAAATTTGAAAATTTTTATACTTGAAGCTGGATATCACTTAAAAAATACATAAGTTTTATAGGTCCACGAAAATGAGACAGCTAGATAAAGAAATCAAAACCCATAGTTTGATCCCCAGAATCACCCATACAGACCCTTATGGTAACTATTACGTCCAAATTAGTGATTCCTTCACCTCTGTTCTCTTCCATTAAAATGGGACTGACTCTCAATGATCCATCTCCTGGCAGCGTTCAGCACATCACTGTTTCATTTGCCCAGGATGGGAGAGGAACTTTGGCTTCACACACCTTCAAAGCCAAGGCTAAGCAATGCTTTCAGGAAAACATTTGCAAAGATCCGAGCCTGAAAAGCCAAAGGGAGAACGGGACAGCCCGTTAATAACACCAGATGGCTCTCAGTAGTGGACCATCAGGGGAAGTTGTATCATTTCCCAGTTTGGGGGCTTGGAAACCTGAGACACCATGGCAGTAAAGAGGCTTGCCAAGGTGCACTCACAGTGACGCTGCTTCTTCTGATTTATTAATAAACTCTATATACACTGACTCAGCTGGAAAATATGATGGCCTCTAAAGCCAGATGATAGCTGGGTTATGGCCCAGAAAGGTAACACTAGTTGAGCATATTTCTAATCATATTTTTAAATGTAAAAACAAATTAAGAGCTCATACCTTACAGTTGATCTCGACCCAGATAATAAAAGTCTATTGTGTTTTGCAGTGTGTTCCACTGGAGGCAGAAACTGTTATTTATTTAGGTGTTTTTTCAGTTTGTTTTTAACCTCAAAAACAGAATAAGCAGCATTTTAAGGTGACCCAAATACTTGGCTTCACATGACCTATTTCTGACTATGATGACTGCACACACATCGTTTACAGGTCACCAAAGTGTGACGTGCAGTGAGGAGCACAGCAGCTGTGCAGTAGCCCAGAGCCCAGGCAGAAACATCCTACCCTTGTGCACGACCACTGAGAATCTGAAGCATCTTCATCACCAGAGATTTTGGAGCAGAAGGACCAGCTTGGATTTGACAATTCTTCATAAACTTGGGTCTTGAAGAATCTAAGCCTAGTCCATACCAGTTCCCGTTCTGGCTGAATCCAATACCAGTAAAAGTGAAGGTGGGCAATAGCCTCCTCTGCTCCCCTGACAAAGGCCAACTGCAACCAAAGATCAACTTGTTTGAAGTGAGCACAGGCCACCCTTGCACCTTAACATGCCTATCCAGAGGAAGGACTGCTGAAGATGGTGATGGATCTGCTCTGCATCAGATCTGGCATTTAAACAACAGAAGTATAAACTGAGACTGAAGGTCTACCAGGCAATGCAAAATGGCATATGCTGTTGTAATAGGATCCTTATAGGGACTGCTATGCAACCCCACGCTGTTCCAACTCCTGTGCCAGCTCTACCCATGTGGTCACGTCTCTGCCTGGAATACACTTGGGGAGCTGTGCTGACTTAGTTCAGCACTGTGCCTAATCAAAATTAAAAGCCTCTTAGAAGGCCTGCAGTTTGCCAAGACTTCAAATAAAAGGTTAGTTAAACAGCAGGACTACCTGCAGACTCAGAGGAACAAGATTTTTTTTTTTACTGTCATAACTGAAAGCCTACAACTGTGTGTCATGGCAGGAAGCTGCAGAAAGAGTTCCTTTACCTCTCTGTGCTTTGCCCATCACTGAAGAGTTATCCTCCCATCCTAGCAATTGTCTCCCATAGCTACCATGTCAACAAGGCACTTCTCCAGCCTCAAGGATCTGCTTCTCCTCTTCAGCCTCCACAGTTCAGAAGCACCAACTTTAATTGCTGACAGTTTACAGTAATGGTGGATGCCTCCTGTCTTCACACATCCATCCACAGACTATGACTTGTCAGTCCTCAGTAAGCACNGTCGCTTCCCATAGGCCTTGTTCTCCAGCCTCCTGGGATCAGAGGGAAAGGAACTGCAGAGCTATGTGACACTTTTCCAGGAATCACATTCATGTCTTGCAAGTGGATATTTTTGAACAGTATTTGAGAATTTACTGCATTCACTGAAAAATTTTCACACATTGACATGTAAGCCTGGATTTCATGGACATCACTTCACTCCATGGACCCATCTGAACACAGTTCAGTGTAGACACCAGGTGCCACAAGCCTCCCGTATTCTGCTGCAGGCTTTATACCTACCTGACTTGCACATCCTGTCTTTTCTTTCCGCAGAAATTCATCCAGATGCTCATGCGCCCATCTTAACTGAAGCCTCCCTCACCAATTCCAAATTAAATCACCTAAATGGGATTAGTGTCTGTGAGTGGCAGGAAACAGGGAACATTCTATAAAATTGAGATCAGGGCCAGGCTTGATAAAACTTGATAAAAACTGTCTCTGGAAATAAGGGTACTGATGGTGGCTGAAAATAGAGGCTCCATGAAAGGGTAAAATAGCCTGTCCAGAGCTCTAAGTCTGTGTCCTGCATCTTGGCTAGTTGGTATAGAGCTCTATATACTCCCCTAAGAGCAAGATGACAGGTAGCATTTCTTATACAAAAATCTTTAGATAAAGCCAATCCAGGAGATAAAGACAGGAAGAGGAATAGTGGCATAGTGAAACGTAACACCACAGCCACCACATCAAAGGAAAAGCCATGCTTTTGAGACAAAAAATCCTCTCTGTCATACACAGTGTTTCCAAACACATGGATTGCAAACCCATGCCATTGTCACTCTAACATCCAGGGAAGGCCAATGAATATCTGGCACCAAAGAAGGCCTGGAGCAGCTGCATACTTTGTCCTTATCAACAGGAAAAACATTTGCAAATTACTGTCATGGAATAGGAAGTTATCACACCTTCATCTACACAGAAGGTACTCAGCCTTTCATGCGGTACTCTCATGGCCTCCAGAGCTGTACAGAGGTGTCCAGAAGAGAATTCAGCCAGAAAAAGGAAAATAAACACCAGCTTTTCTGCTCTGGAATGTGCCTGTTTGCATAGCTAAAATATTTTTGGCAATACATACAAAATCCAATTTAGATGTTCCTCAAGTTCAGTTCTGATAATTATAGAACTTACTTTTATATCCTGACACTGTACTTTTATGAGGGGTTATGTTAGTTTGGGGTATAAAATATTATCAGCTGCTTCTTTGACAACTATGGACAATTACCCTGCTTCCCCAGCCTAGTTTATCACGAGATCACTGGGAAAAGCAAGCTTGCTTTTACAGCAGGAAACAAGACACATAGTAGTGCTGAAGTCCTGTAATGACACCGAGTAAAATTGCTGCCAGAATTAAACCAGCAGTCTCTCCAAAAGCTCGAGTAGAGGAAGGATGCCTGGAAAAGAAGCAGGGAGGGGCCTTTTTTTTTTTTTTTCTGTGCAACAGCTGGGAAAAACGCTACAAGTTCCTTTTCAAGCCCAGCCCTCATTTAACTGAAAAGATTAGAACAAAAATCAAACAGTAAGGCACTCTCAAAATGACAGCAGGAAGACGACACATGCAAGAAAGCAGCCTGCATGCAAAAATAAGATAGCTGAAGAACCACTGGCTTTATTTCCCTCCTAGAAAGCAGACTGGGAAGTTAGACATAGCTTGGCTGTACAAAACTGGAGAATATAATCTCTCACTTGATTGGCATCCTCTCCCACACCTTTCCAAAGCAGACTGAAAGAGCAGCTTTCAGAGGATCACTATAACTCTACAGGGAGGCAGTAAAACAGAAAGGCTCCATCCTGGAAGGCAGAATTCCCCACAAATCTCACTCCACAGCCCAGTCAGCCCTCCTACCTGTGAAACCAAACTGGCTGGCAGCTATGGGTAGAGTTGTAGGAAATTAAGGAAAGAAAGAACCACATTTATAGAACATACTGTTTGTGAAGAGCTATAGCATCTTAGAGCGACACAGTTTTACGGAGTAACTGATTAAGCACAGGCAGGACCGCAGGAATTCTGCTCCAACCTTGTTCTCTGAGCCAGTGCTATAAAGATAGATCTAAAAGCACTAAGTATGACTGATACATCTCTTTGGCATGAGGGGTGCCCAGTCCATTTGGTGAGCTGTGCCACTAACTCATTTGGCACTAGGAAATCTCACTCTTGGGCAGATGGCAAAAGCAAAGGCACTGACTGCTGCCTTCCCCTCAGGACAGGGCTACAGCTGCAGGACCAGGCAGCCCAGTGGTGGAAAGCTGAGCCTCTTTCTTCTGGTTCTTGCATGAAACGAGCAGAAGGATCAGGTATAAAACATACACCTCACTTCGTGACTTTCCTCCACTTTTAAAACTCTTCCAAACCGTATCAAGCGGCACATCTCTGGTTTCAAGGAAGTGCCAAGTGCCACAGCACTTCAGTATTTTTTTGCCTTGAGTGCAAGTAGAAAACACATGAATAAACTGCCATGACCATTAAAGCATCTGACAGTATCCTAAATGAGAGCATTTCACACCACAAATAAAACCGTCACTAAACGCAGGAAATGCCCAGCCACAACCAATGATGAACAATTAGTAGCTGTGGTTTGACAGAAAATTCCATCCTAGTAGCAACTATTGCTTTTACCTCTTTGAAATTATTACTCAAAGCCCACAACACTCTGTAAAGTTTTATAAACAGGGAAAGCATAATTGAAATAATTTGTCCAGGGTCTTGGAGGAGCTGTGTCTCAAATGGACTACAATTCATGCAATTCTTTTCCAACCCTCCTCCCCAAACATGAGCTCATACTCGGTTGCTGAGGATTCAATAACAACTAATTTTTACACCACAAAAACATAGCTGTCATTGCAGACAGAGCTCTCATTCTGCAAACTATATTATTGTTGTAGGAAAGTAAAGGAAAATATCCAGTAAAAAATGAAACAGATTCCATCAAGTGCCTCAGCTCAGTACAAAGAGCAGATGTTAAAACCTTCAAGTGGTGTCAAAATATCTTTCTCAAAAGTGGCAAGTTTTGAATGGTTTGGTAACTAAAAACTCTGAAGATTGTTGGCTTTAGTTCAGCACACTTCACATTCACAGAAAGCCTTATTTCTTCCCTCCATAGTGCCAGTTACTGATGCAGCACCAAGATATTTAAAATGCCATTCAGCCACCAATTTCTACGAGAAAATGGCAAAAGCCAGCAATGCTAAAATCCCAGCATCTGTAGAGTCTGCAGACATATCATCAGTCTGCCTGGGTAAACAAAGACACAAAAACTTGCAAAACCACATAAACCCACAACTGGTGTTCACACCTTGCAGAGGAGAGAAGGGTTTCTTCCCATGGGCACGAAACAAAGAGCAGAGGAAGTCAAAGCAGGTCATGGAAACAGCCAAAGCCCAATCACCTTAAGAGCCAGATATTGCTTCCAGGGAGCTCTGTTTTGATACTGAATAGGAGGCTCCAAAGACGTCATACTTTGGCCAAACTCCATCACTATTTTAAGAGGAGATCTGTGTATATTCCTTCCAGGATATACAGAGCATACTGAAACATGCAAACTCCCCCATAAATATGTTATAGATCATGGAGAAAAATGAGTCCTCTCTTTACACCAAAAATGTTTTCCACACAAAAGCCATGTCAGTAATTGCACATTTTTCCTAAAGTGGCTCACACCAAGGGTTAGTCATATAACTCCCATTGACTCTAATGAGAGCCGTATGGTTAGAACAGCAAACAGCTTTTTCCAGAACATGGTGGGTGGAAGCATTTTCTATTTTAATAGGCCAAGAGTAGTGAGAAAGACAGAAAATCAGAAAAAAAATTAATTCCCCTGCATGCCTGGAAGTGAAAGAGATATGGCATATGTGTTCTCTGTCTCGTTTCAGGGACCTGAAATGCATCTTCAAATTAGTTCTTAAAACTTTGCACCAAGACAATAAACTAATTTTCAGAAGAGCTTGACTTGCTCCTTCCTATAGGATGAAAAAACTTCCACACGGAAAGGACAACATCAAGATACAGGCATGAAATCTGAAAGCACATCGTGGGTTTGAGAAAGATCTTACAGAAAATGACAGACATTGTCAGTGATTCAGGACTGGCATATCTGGATTACCAGAGCTAGGGAGGCAAAAAAAAAGTCTTCCCCAAAGAGTCACCATATTTCAAGCAAACTTGAAATCTCAAATGGAAACTCACCCCCTCAAACCTAAACTTAGAAAGAAAATCCCTAAAAAAGTACAGTCTGGGACTTTGTTTAGGAAAACTGAAAACAATCTTGTAACTGAGGATTTTCAAAACACTTCTGAAGCTCCTTAAAATGCCTGAAGCTTGGCTATTTGCAAGCTGACAAGCTGGGCAACAGACACGAGAACTAGGTTGTGAAGGGTATTTTAAAGCAGAGGAGCCTTGCATGAAGCATACCTCTGAAGATGGACATGGGAAGCCCTACAAATCCCACCCCCAGAGCAGCACACATGGTGTAAGCCTGGAAGCCCAGGCTGCTGTAAAGCATGAAGATAGATCAATTTCGAGCTTCTTTTATTTGACAGTTCTGTTATTCTGCAGGACCTATTAACAATAACATTAATATTTGCCTAAGGTTTCAAAACTGTGTCCAAACATCAGTTAATCCTCTCAAATTTGTGAAGTGAGTATGTATTATCATTTCCATTTCATGGATGACAAAGTTAAAATACGTAGAAGTTAAAGCTGGTACTTCCAACTGAGCAGGTGAACAGAATGAACCTGCATTTCTGCATGAGTGAAAAGCCTGGCTGGAGACATTTGGACCCACAAATATGGCTTTGAGCACACACAAATCTAGTCACGCAGGAGGCAGAGCTCATGGGTGCTCACCTCAGCTACTTTGTTCAAGGACAAGTGGTGAGAGAGATCCAAAGGCAGAGGAATTGCACCTCAAATTCTGCCCAGTGCTCGAACCTACACTGATCTCAACTGAGATTTCTAACCAAACACAACACACAAGTGGAAGTTTCAATACAAGTGAGTTCCTACAATTTTCACAGAAGAGGCAAAAGGCTCAAATTCTCTCTCCAAGTGTGAAAAATTGCAATGGGAAACCATATTTTACATAATACCACGGACTACACATTAGAAAGAACCTTAGAAATGCATCCAAACAGCAAAGGATTCAACTGGATGTATTAACTCTGTAGAGGAAGTCAATGAATCCCAAATCCATGGGGACTGTTAGTTTCAGTGTTGACAGAAACTCTTTATTAGTGACTACCTAAGGAAGGCAGGATCACATTAAGGCCAAGATCCTAAAATTTCAAAAGAGATCTTATTACTTGCAAGTGTGGTTAGATATTCAGGGTTCTGCAGAAGCAGGGCATGTTCACTTTCAGGCAGAGGGTGAAACCTGATACTCATCCTCATGTGAGAGGTAAATTCTGCTTGGATTTGATGGCAAAGGCAAGAAGTTGCTTGGTGAGCAAGAGATGAGTCCCAGGAGATAATGAAAATTATTGAGAATTATTCCAAGCACCACTCCAAATCCCACTGGAAACAGTTCATCCCTTAAATCCCAAAGTTTCTATCTGTTGATACACCAGTTAGAGCTGGGATGGGAGTTTTGATTCTCACCCAGCATTGCTCTTTTGGAGAGATTGCAGGGGTTCCTTCTTCTGCAGTGCCAACTGGAGCTCACCTACTACTGTACGCAATAAAGGTGGTCACCAGTTTTGTTTTTGTATCTGGTTTGTTTTGAATACATTTTATCACCTTGCTCTTATAAATATAATAACCATCATATCTGCTAGAAAAATAGACTAGTTATTAAAAAGCACAAACATAAGCAAATGAATTTTTTTTTAAAGACTTCAAATAAAGGGACATGTCCAAAAGTCCTTAATGCCTGGAAGAATAAAAATTCAAAATGAACAGTGCGCCAGGAGAAGCATAGGCTGATTTATATGAGTCAAAACTCTTTTGTACAGAGTATACCAAACTCTTTCGTACAGAGTATACCGAACTGTGAAACAGGTTTGATCAGGGGCCAAGCTGTGTTTCCTAGGCTGATGTGTGATTATCCAGCATGACTTTGCATTATAGCACAAGGGCACTGGAGTGATCGATGGTAGGGAGCTGCAGAAAATCACAGGTGAAGAGCCAAAGGCTGAGCAATTTCAACACAGAAACCCTCCATATTTCAAGCACAAGAAGCTTTGAGTCAGGCCAAAGTTGTAAATTGTGGCAACAGGGAATTAATTATGCTTAACTTCTACTAAGAACCTAGTCCCTTATATACTTTTACTGCTGAAATACAGATTAGATATATTAAATTGATGACAACAACACTTACATGGATGCAAAGTAACGGACACAAATTTGCTGTCGGAAGCACATGGAGCAAGACCTCGATTTTCACAAATCTCAGCTGTTGCTCAGGCAACAGCCACTTTTAAACAGCTACATGGGGAGACCATTTCCACAAAGTCAGCCTGAAGCACCTCTGGCTCAGTTTACCTGCTTCAAGCAGGCATGAGAATGCGGAGGTGAGAGAAAGCAGCGTATGTCCCATGGTCCCTGCATGAGGAAAGCCTCTATGGGGGCACTATAAAAGCTGGTGCATCTCTGGGAGAAAGCTTTGCTCTTCACTGTGTGAGAAACACTTGGATCGGGTCTGTTACCCTCCCTGAGGAGAGGCACGATGTGGCAGAGCTGCAGGGAGGTAGAGCTGCTCTGTGGCTGTACAATATCCTTACAGAGTTGTAAAAGCCCCAAAGACCAGCTCTGCCAGCTACAAAAATTCACACATCTGAAGCAAAGTTCCTCCCGATTCCCATGGCTACAGAAGCCCAAGACTTCTCTAGAAAGCAGCTACTACCAGGCAGGAGGAGAGCCTGCATTCCAAATCCCCTGCCTCTCCCTCTACTGGAGTGTAGCTTTCCTATCCTCCAAACACATCAGCCTGGCTATTTCATTTTCCTCCCTCCCTTTCCCACTGCCCATGGAGAAGCAGCTCCTTCCCTGCCAGCCTGTTCCCACTCACCTGATCCTTTTGTTTCAGCTCGTGGCTGTCGGCGTGGGAAGGAGAGCTCAATAAATGAGCACAGAGTGTGTTGTTATCAGATTTTTCTTTGTGTTTTCTAGCAAGGTGGCATATGTATGTCAGGATATATCCACTTCTCTTCCTGAGCAGTTTGGGTAGAGCCTCAGAGCTGTTTTGGATGGATACCTGGAAGCAAATCTCTGTTTCAGTTTGTTCTGTTCTGGGAGCACAAAGCTGAATATTTTCACATTGAAGTATTGTACCCAAAAAATGGTATTTCTTGAAATAATCCTTAATGCTCAGTGCATATGAGCAGCCTGTTTTTCTCTGCATACAACAAAATCGTTATTTCTCTGCTCTGTTTAAATAACACTGGACATTTCCAGACTTGGACACCATTAAAATCTGTATTTTTCGCTAGTCAGTAAAAGTTGCATGAACAACTGAATGGAGCAATAGGGCATAAATGATTTTTAGGTGATAAATCCCACGGGTCTGTACCGAACACAGATATGATTGGAAACTGTTTGACCTTATGCAAGGGCTGCAATTTCAAAAACTGGAACAAGATCTTTAGGTAACATTTGCAGAAGAAAAAGAAATCACAGATAAGTAAATATAGGGACTAAGTGTCCACCTTGCCACACATGAGACTACAGTAGGCTTGCAAAGCAGCCTTAGGGCTGAGGGCAGGAGACAGAAGGAGAAAGGGATTCAAACGTGGAGCCAAAGCAAAAATATCCAACAAATGTTGCTTTGACTTGCTTGTGCAGCAACACTCCAGTTACCTGGAGTGACCCTCCAGAAGGAACTCAGCAACAACAAGGGTTGTGGGGAGATGTTGTGGCCAGATTATCATAGAAATGCAAGGTATTTTATCAGGTAGAAAAAAAAAGCATAAGACAGTGCATGACAATAAGGCAGCAGCCTCCCTGCGGACCCTGTAGAAGTAAAAAGGCAGAAAGGCAGGAGGGCTTAGCTGAAATTAAATAGACAGTGGATTAGTATGGGATTTTTATCCTTGACCTGGCTTTCTCTTGCAGGCAGCTTACACCCAAACACATTGCCAAAAGAGAAACCGGCAGATGAGTGATACAGTTTTGCTTTGGCACAATGAGAGGAAGGAAGGAAGTTATCCATGCTTTTCTGTACACATGGTAAAATTACTTTCCTGCAGTCAGAGGAAAGCTTCTCCTTCCTCCTTTCCCCAAAACACCTAGCAGCGCTCAGCACAACAATATAGAGTCCTGTACAAGTTTGCTTCCACTCCCTTGGGAATAAGAAAGAAATCAAACAATTAAATTTCTTTTTTTCTTTTTAAAATTCACGTCCTCCCCACATTCTCAAGATTTACATTTGAAAGCAAAGAGCTGCAGATAGTGCTATGAAGAAGGATTCTCCTCTGCAGCAGCCAGTTCAGAAACACACACACACGAATTAAGAAACAAGCCCTAGGAAGTTTGCTGCCATCCTTTCATTCACAGCAGGAGGGTTTCCCTTCCCCAGCCACTTTTCAGAGCCAGAAGCTGCATCAATAACCACTTCATCCTACACTCCAGGATGAGACACTGTAGGCAGGAGTTGGCTTTCAGTAAAAACACCGTCCAGAGTGTTGTCTGCATTTAGCCTCGCAGCAGAGCTCGCAGCCCACCCTGTGCTGGCAGCCTGTATGAGGAATGCTTGCCTAAACATAGCTGTGTATCTTACTAACTACAAACCAGTTCTGCTTCAAGTGCCTCAGAGACAGCAATTACTTCAAAACATCTTCAGAGTAGTTAAAAATTGCAAGGTCAGGTGATACCTTCATTTTTTAAAGCTGTGGTGTACTAGAAAGCCTCAGGCACCACTCCTTTGCCTTTTCCCATTCCAATCCCATGCTGGCTCTGCATCCCAGCAGCATAAGGTTGGAGCAGACCCAACACTGCTGTGCTCTGCAGGAGCCATCTCAGCACCTGTTCAGGATCCCGGGGACCAGGAGGACTTTGAGGTCCCCGTGTCACCTGCCACAGCAGCCCCATGCAATCAGAGTAAGAGGTGGCACAAGGGTGGGCTTTGGGAGAGAAAGCTCTGCAGATCTGGACACCAGCTCTGCCCCAGTGCCATGGGACTGGAAGATGGCGACAATTCTGCCGATGTGAATTAATTGCTCAGTAATGAACTGAGACTCTCCCCTTTTCCCCTGGTGTTTAATTTTGAAACAAACCCCAGAAAAAACCCTTGCTGCTACCCTGGAAGTTTCCAAGCAACCAAAACATTGACATATTTTCTATTGAAGCTTTTCTAAACTCTTGAAATACTGACTTTCTACTTAGTAAGTGTGCTTGATCTGGCACAACAACATGCCCAGCCACTGTCCTTCCCTATCCTGAACTACTGTACTCCCAGCCAGTTTGAAACTCAACCAGTGTTTCTAGGATGTTCAGAAGAAACATCACGAAACCAAGGTGAATCTCAGGACAGTGTGTTCTCTGAGCAAGCTACACCTGCATGTCCTGAGAATGTGAAAATAAGGACAACTTTGCTACTCTGCCACAAATCCCTAGCCAGTATTTCACTTTAGTGGACTTAAATTGCTCTGGCATACAATGCAGCCGAAGGAAAAATGCTCCCCTGAGCAGCTGTAGTTGCTTGTTTTAAAGCAGAATAATCCTGTGTAGCTCCTTAGGATGCATCACTGGAAATGCTGCGATTCTGTGATGTTAACAACCCATCCCAAGATGACACGTGTAATCCTTTGGCTTTAAAACAAAAGCAAACTGAAGCACATAGGGGAGATTCTCCTTCAGGTTCCATCATCCTCTGTAAACACAGGCCATGAAATGTTTTACTCACTTCTGCATTGCAAACACCTCAACGATGAAGTGAAGCTCAACATCCCACGGAAGCATCCTAGTGTGATTTTGAGGACAAAACACAGCTATAAAATTTTTTTAAAGGCGAGGTAGGAGAGAAGAACGGCACAAGTGCTCATCTCTAGGGCTGTCCCTGAAGCAATGGCTCAAGATTAGCTCACATGAACTGCTGGAGCAGCTGAGCTTTCTGGGGTCAGAGAAGGAAATTTTGGTCCTTAAGCACTTTTACTTATGTGAGTCAGATGCTCTTGAAGCAATCTATGTACGCATGTGCATTTTTACATGCATCTCCTTAGCCATCTATTGATTACCAGCAGCACAGTCTGTCCTTTCCCCAGTCCTTTGATCCTGACACTGTGACTGCAATTCAGCACTGCAAAAAGGAGGAAGCTCTTACAAAGCAGGGGGGAATCGATACATGACAACTACAATTCTCTGCTCAATAATTACACAGAATTTACACTGCTGAGGCTCCCTACATTGATTTTTACAAAAATATTTACTGCAGCAGGAACACAGGTGTAAGGCTAAGTTTTGAGGCTCTGCCTTCTCAGTGCACTGATTTCAAAACAATAACCAGTTTCATACTGTACAATGCTTTAATACCTTCAGAGACATACCTTCATGCAGACTAGCATCTGTGCCAGCAGTGTTCTCCTCTCTCTATTTCTCTTTCTTTTGTTCAAAAACCCCAGTTTAACAACTCTAAGTAATTACGTATCACCATCTCAGAAATGAGTCACTTTATAGAAGGTCTCGAGTCCCATAAGAAAGGAGATCTTTGGAATCAACCAGCTCCACCCTATGACACAACAGTGGGGCAGTGAAGATTACCAGACAAGCAAACTGTTTTCATATCAAGACGAGACAAGAAAATCAGAAATACGGAATGGAAATATGGAAGGAGATTGCTGCTGGATTGGGGTTTTAATATGAACACAAGAGATAACTGAATCACTTGAAAAAGGAGAACAAAAACCAACTGCTCTCTCTGGGCTTGTGGGTACCCAGACAAAAATGTAAACACAATCTAAAAAGAAAAAATTTGTGGAACTTGCTGCTGCAAGATGTTGCAAGGCCTAAAATACAAATCAACCTAAAGTTACTACGCTTGTTACTATGTGAGACAGGGCGAAGGCCAAGAGGGACTCTGGCCACAGTTGTCTCGAAGTTCAGTGTCGCACAGAAATCCCATAAGTATTGCCAGTATCAACGGCATGAACGTGTGTGTGAAAGGAAAGGCAATTCAGAAGTAACAGAGAAAGGTGGACAATCAATTTCAAGTACTAGTAAAATCACCATCTAATTATTTCCCTGCTGTTGATCCTGTCCCAAAGGAAAAAACCATCTATGACTGGTTTTCCTCAAAACACCAGTGTGCAGCAGCTTCTGTGGACTCAACAAAATATACTGCCCTTTCTCTTTAAAATCAGAAAGAAAGTGTAAGTCTTCTAGCCAGGAGTAGATGCCTGGACTCAGACTAGTAAATCCCACTGGTACATACTGACAGAGGGTATCTATATGGTGCTTTGTATCCTCCTCTTCATTGCAATCTTTTTAATTTCATTTTCTGATTTGCCATGTGATGTAAAGAAAATGTGCTTTAATTCCATGAAAAAACCAAAGACAGAAGGTCAATACTGCATAAGAGGTCTGACTTCTTTTGGTTTTGCCTTCTGAGAATGCTGATGCTACTAATGCACCATGAATTTCATAAGAATGACTCATTATCTAAGTAATAAAACATTGTTTTTCTCCCCCCTCCTTAAACTTCTCCATGAGAGCGGGGTTGGAATGATGAGGGTGACTCATTGTGGAGGGCGCAGGGGCCACAGCTGGACGTGCAGCAGTGCTGGGTGCAGCATTCCCATCTTGGAAACCCCTTCCAGGTGCTTTGCAGAGCCGTGCAATGATAAATGGCAGATTAGCATCTGACATGCTGGAGGAGAGTTTGTAATTACCGGCAAAGCGGAAAGGCAGAGGCAAATAATGTTTGCTTCTCCTCCAGGAGACAAACATTATAAAGGTTTATTGAACAATGTTTCTTGAGGTGGCAGTGGGCCCTTTCAAACACTCCTGCAAGCCCTTCTTCAATTTCCCCTGTGCTGGGGCCGTGAGATAAACTGTCACAGGAGCAGTGAAAGAATAGAAAGAGGAATAAAACCTGCATCCAGGCTACAGAGTAATAAATATTTATTGCCTTTCCTTTCTGCACATTGTGGAAACAGATGCAAAATGAAGTTCAGTGACTTGTGGGAAGTGAGCCAAAACCTGTGTGCTGCAAACAAGCAGAGTCACAGGAACAGCTCCTACTTACTTTCTTTGAACTACAAAATTTGTCTGTCCATCCAGGGCCTCCTAAACTCAGACATCCTTGTTCCACTATATATTTACCAGTCCAGTGCCCCCCAGTCACACATGGTTGGGAACAGTGGATCCCTCTGTGGCAGCCAAGACAGCACAGGGACAAGTGGCTCTCTGAAATGCTGGGATGTATGCTGCTTAATCCTCAAGTACTGCAAAGACATAGTGGCTGTGCTACTTTGTCAGGAAGCCAAAATTTTAATAGCTTCTTTTGTCCGAGCTCCAAACATCAGCTCCTCTTCTCATGTGATGAGAACCTCTTTTTGTACCTTCACTCAACTCTTTTCAAGGAAGTCTGTTACATTCTCTCAGACCTCTTTCAACACAACTGTGCACTAAGGAAACTGTTTGTTCTCTTGTTGTGCTGCCAGAAGCATGAGAATACTACAAAAAGCCACAGAGAAAAAAGCACAACTGCATTTTGTTTGTTGGCTTTTACTATTTTTCCCAGGTTTAAGGCAAGTCCCACCCTCCAATATACAGCTAGGAAAAAAGCAACTCTAATATACAGGGAAGAGGCTTAGGACCAAATCATATCATAAAGTTTGAATCCAGTAATACCAAACTTGTCTCCTATTCAGTAACCTGGATTCAAAGGGATGGGTGGGAGTTTTAATTTCTATCCTTGCTCAATGGATTTTGGTTGCTCTGTGTAGCCACTTCCAAACTACCAGTTCCACTTAATATCTCAAGTGACAGGTTCCTACTGGCTCATACCTCCTGGGGTGATACAGAGGCACAAATGCATCTTTCCAATTTAACTGATGATGTAGCAGGCAGGGAATGAATCTGGCAAACTCTTCTCAAGCAGCCCTAGCTTTGAGCATCCTGCTCATCAAGTGAGTGGCAGAGCTCAGGCAAACCCCTACAAAACAGATGGGGTGAGGAAGAAGGACCCTTCTCGTAAGTGGCCACTCTGAACAGCCTCACTAAGAGACCACTGGGGAACAAGAATTTTGCTCTCAAGACATGATGTTTCCTCAAAGCAAGAACAGGTGGGGAGATAAAACAGGCTATGCAAAAATCGTTCAACATGCATTTTGTTCCTTAAATAAATTGCCAAAACACATCCCAGGTTATCAGAGGCCAATAGAGAGCACGCAGTATGAAACAGTTCAAGGAAAGAGAGAAAAGCCTGGGGCAGGGGTTGGCAGTGCAGAAACCAATCAGGCTGAACACACCGGGAAGGGATCACAGTGACTTACAAAGGGCTCCAGGTACCACAGGAGCAGCAGGTGAGACAGGTCAGTGCAGTTTCACATGCTCATGAGAAGTCTCTGCAAACAGCAGCACCTGCCATACAGCGGAAGCTGCTGCTCTGTTCTCATGCACACTGGTTCCTAATGCAGTTGGTTTATTTTTTCTCTTCCATGTCTGTAACATCTCCAGTTGACTTAAAAAGCCATTTTCTTTTTGTGGAAATATGAAAGCTCTCCATTATTCAGCACTTATTCCACATGGATGAAGGTTGTTGGCCTCCTTAAAGAGCTTTCCCGCAGCATGTAACGTTAATAGCTGCACTAAGATGAAGTTAATTTCATTTTCTGAGATCTTACTTTTGACACTGAACAAAGTGTGTGGGATGGGAAGGGACAGCAGTAACAACTCCGTCCATGACCCAAGGGGAATTACACCTCAGGCATCAGGACCAAACCCCACAGACCATTTCTGCCCTCCGCTCCAGGGCATGCAAAGGGCTCTGGGGTGAGCTGGTCCATACTGGTCAGCAACAAACCCTAAACTCCTGAGTATAAATCACAGCCAGGACCCTTCACTGAGTGACATTCAAATTTGTGAGCATGGAAGTTCTAAAAATCCTTAATGAGTTTAATTACTAGGTAAAAAGGTAGTTTAGTAGTTAGAAACAAAACACAGCATCCAAACCCAACAGCTGCATCTCTGCTGGAGACAGGCAGGGAAAAAGAAAAAGGGCTGACCCTCACACCTTGGCCCCCCATACAGTTTTCATTACAAGGGTTACGGTGTTCAGAGCCAGTGTGAGGCCTCAAGCAGAAAGTCTAACAAACCTCTGAAGATACGACTGATGTTCATTATGACAGATCCAGGCTATACAGCTGGTCCCAGGATCAACTCCACCAGACCAGAGTCAGAACCTGGGCTGACACTGTACCTTCACTTTACCTGAAGCTTGGCCCTGACAGGAGGAGAGCTCAGAGGTCAGGAGCCCAAATTCCTGATGCACAGCTGATGCACTGGTGGTGACAGACATTTTGAAAGACCCCAGGGTTAATGGGCACCATTCTCATGGCACCTGAGCACCCCCAAGATGGTTCTGCCGAAACAGTCCATACCAGCTTTAATCCTTTAAACAATTGATCTTCTGAATCTGAATCTTTTTGACCAAGACATGGTGACACAACTAGCTCTGCTGTGAGTCCTGGTGGGATGAGACATCCCCCATTAGTCATCTACAGCCAGGCAAGAAACAGCACCAGACCCTTAAGCAGGAGCCTGTCCAGGAAAGCAACAATAAAAACCACCACAGTTATGAGGCTGAATGCAAAACCTACTTCGGGTGGAAAAGGAGAGAGTTTGGAAGCAGGGAATTGCAAAGGACAGAAGACTGAGCCAAAGAAGTGCAACAATTAAGAGGAAGACGGGCTAAAGCACCATTGTGACCTGGCCTTTTACTGTGGGTAAAGAAAGAGTGGCAATGCTTTCTGCTGTGCTGACTTAGCCCTCTTTAGGTCACCAGCATCAGAGGGTATAAAGAGCCCAAAGGAGATTTGCTATCATCGTGTAGAAATCATATGCCATTTAGAAGCCTGGGAATTCAACTGACTTTGCAATTCAACAATGAGCGCAGAAAGAAAATAAAAAGCCAGTGTGTTAAGAGTCAGGATCTCTCCCATGCTGGAAAAACACAGCTTGATTTTAGCTGTGCTGCGCATCTCAAAGACTGAAGCTTAAGCTGTGATACATATTAAGGTTCATATGGCTGAGAAGATATTGGCATTTGGACAGACGTCAGCAACTCAGATACCAAGAGCTGGAAAGTCAGAAGCATTTCTTCTGTGTAAAATGTGACATGCCAAGACATTTATTCTGTTGCAAATGATGGTCTACATGAACCTTAAAATATTTGGCTTCTTGCAGCTGAAAAATAAGATACCTCATCCTACACACACATACAGAGGTTTTGATCCAGGTGTATTGATGCTCCTGGCTGCTCCTGCTCATCCAGTCTGTGCTCCCTCACAGGGCATTTGGGACTTGCACAGCACCCTAATGTCCTCATTCCATGTGGCTTCATGGAGAAAAGCGATAGGAAAACGACTCTAACATTAGTTATAATGAGGCTTGTGAGCACAGACTGGGTGATGAGTGCATCTTACTAACACTGAATACAAATCAGAGGCAGCATACAGCCACATATTGCCTGTTAAATGATCAGCTCACGTTTTCAGCAAGTCTTTTCACCTTATGCACCCCCTGGAAAGAGCTTCTTGCTTCTGGAAGGGCACGTGGAGGAAGCAGGACGGGAGAAGGGCAGCCCAGGACACTGACGAGCTCCCAGCAGGAATGCTGCCAGTTCCCACGGCCAGCGAGACCATTGCCTGCAGCAGCTCTGCTTTAAAGACCTGGGCACGCTATGACCCTGTGGGCCAGAGCTGCCCAACTGAAGTTCCTTTTAACCTCCCTGAAAATAACAAGCTTTTTAGCTCATGGCCAAATATTAAATGTCACTTTCATACTAATTTTCAAGCTTGGACACAAGCATTTGTTTTTCAGAGAATGCTCCAGAAAGCCTCTGCCTGCTGCACAGATGGGTACAGCCAAGATCTAGACAACAAATCCTCTGAACTGATGAAACTTGATTTTCCTCCTTACAAAATTACATATTATATCTGTGATTTTGCTGAATATAAAAGTTACAGTTAAAACCTGGGAAAAGGAAAGCAGATGTTAGCTTTCATTAAAAAAATAATATTGCCCCTACTTTTTGTACACAGAAAGCCTACTAAATGCATTCCTCTATTCAGAGATTAATATTCAAGTTAAGTATTTGACTTGTCACATTCATTTTTCGCAAGGCTTGCTTTAACTTTTTTTTTCTTTCTTAAATGAACTCTCTCTGATTTGCTGGTAGAAAACCCTGAAACAGTGGAAATAAAAGGGAGCCAGTGTATCCTGTTGAGGTTTAGATCATGTCCATCTGCATAAGAAGTGCAAAGAAACAGAAGGGAGTAACTCAGCTAACAGGATTTTGGGCCTGTGGGATGTCATATGTCTGGGAAACACTTTTTGCCTCCTTGACACAATTCCAGATGCCATAAAGTGCAGAAGATAAAGGCACAGCTCCTGCCCCATGTGCTTAGGTTGGGAATACAAGAACACTCATATTTCTACTGCACATTAAGCTCTGAGTCACTCTTTATATTGGTCAGGACCATAAAGCACTGATGAACCTTCAGTTTGTTAATAACTTTTTTTTGCTCCCTAGAGAAATGACATTAAAAATAACAATAAAAAGGAACATTTTAATTTCCCTTTAAGTAACTTGGGAAATGATCATTCTGATACAACCTTGGTGTTCTGCTTTTTTTTTTTTTTTAATAGTCTAGAACTTCCCCTGAAGGGAGCAGTAAACTTGTCTGTAAATGGAGATTTACCAGTTGTAAACAAGTGGGATTAGACCTTCATCACCATTTTTAGAGCATCCTAGGTGTATGCACAGCATTGCACAAATGAAGGACTGCACCAGACAAATAACAGGTCGCCCATCCAAAAGGGCTTACATTAATTATGTTAATCCAGTAGAGACAGAGGAGTGTGATTAAACAGTCTCTACTGTCTGGGATTTGGCTGTTATCCAGCAGTAATCCTGCACAATCTGTGTTTGAAGTGTGTGTGTAAGGAGGATACTCTAACCACCTATATTCAAGCCAGAGACTTGAGTAGATGATGGTATCCTTAGATGCAGGAGCAGTTCCTAGAGAGCAGCATCTCCAGAGATGAGCCCTGAGTCCCTCAACTCAGCTCCAGAGCAGCCAGTCTCTCCCTCGACTACTGGGCTCAAGGACACCAAGGGCTTGAAGTTAGCTAGTAACTGCAATTAAATCCCAAAAGTCTTGTTAAGGAAGAGCAGCAGTAGACACCGGAAACACAAACTCCCTGCTAAAACCTAACGTTCAGCTGTTTCCCATGTACCTGACAGGGAAGGAAGTCTCAGCCACGCGAACCCTCTGTGCCGTCATTCAAGGTTAGATTTGAACTCCCTCTCCCTCAGAGGAGAAACACTGTATAGAACACAGTTCATCCTCCTGCTGCACAGAGCAGCCTGTTAAATAACCACAATTTAAATACATATTACGTACCTTCTAATCTCCCCTTTCCTCAGCCATAACACAACTGTTACAAGCACGGCTGGCTGAAAAAGGGATACTGATTCCCATGCAGCAACATAGCCTGGGACATCAATGGAGCCACAACCCACAGCCTCTACAAAGTCATGTTTGTGACCAGCACAGAAGAGGAAGTCACTTTGTGTTAAACAGACCACTTTGTGTTAAACAGACAGGTTGAGACTAAGAAGTCCCTAACCTGGGTTGGAGGCAATAAGCCTCAATGGTCAACGCTGGACCATGGAATTTCCTCTTCCAGTACCCTCTCACAGAATGCAGCAGTACGAAGGTCACCCCAGCAATGCCTCCAAGCANCCTCTTCCAGTACCCTCTCACAGAATGCTGTAGGTTACATGGAACAGAAGGGGCAGACCCTACAAAGCAGCCTGTGACTGCCCTATACCAGTTCCCCACCTGCAGCAGTACCAAGGTCACCCCAGCAATGCCTCCAAGCGCATTCACTGTCCCCAGAGGTGCAGAGGGTGGCACGTGTGATGCAGCCCCAACTCTGCTCCTGCACCCTCAGCACAGCCAAGGGTTTTCTCATCTCCTGGCTCTCCTGGCAGCAGACCCTCAGTGCTGCTGCGTAGACCCTGCCGATAAATTATCTTCCTGCTGTAACCAGAGCACAGTTTATTAACTTGCTCTGTCTCTGCCAGGCTGTCTCCCATCCAGAGGCATCTCCAGGGAAAGGGAGAAACAGCCCTGAGTCACCACTGGCAGGCACGGGGAGCTCTGCCTACCCACTGAGGAACTTTTCCCAGGCCATTCAGCCCTAAACATGACCTTTGGCAAACAGACAGCAGCTCTTTGCTACCTTGCACAGCTGTGGAGAGAAGCTGGCAGGGAAAACAATAAATTATCTGCTGAACTTTAACTTGTGACAGTGCGAGTGTGGACTTCACCATGCCAGATCCAGCTCTGAAGACTGTGAGGAACAGAACCAGAGGCACAATTTCTGGGATGTGAAATGGGAAAGGCCCACTTCTAAACATTAAATCCCATTTCTACACTCACAACTGACAGGGAAGTGAGTCCTTACACCTAAAAGGGTCCATTTAAAGAAATTTCATTTCCCTCTCTTGCATCCTTCTGAGAGACAGAAAGTCTCTGGACATTGTGGAAGAACCAAAACACTCTGATAACAATGACTGAGGTCCCAACCCTCCTTTTCCCTGCTTTGCACAACAGGTAGTAATAAAGCAAAAAGGCAGGTCTGAGAAAAGCTCTGTTCCCAAGTCTCCTGTACAGAAAACCGAGAGACGTAGTAACTTTGACATATACACTCACAGAAGACAATACAAACATGAGTAAGAGCTATTTCTAAATTCTCAGTCTCACTTCCAGCTGAGATACTACACATGGCAAATCATTTGTCTCAGCAGGGGAGATGGGACAGAAATCCATAGACAATATGAATAAATGCTCATTGGGCAGGAATCAGAGTCAATCCTTGGGAAGTGCTGGAATAACACAAAGTGCAGATCACTGCTACAGAATGCTGTTTTGCAATGTGTCTTTTCACACCATGGTAGAATAACTCACTCATACAAGCAGAGAATAACAAAAATAAACCCACTGTACAACTTTGTGGTGGACAAACTCACTGCAATCGTAAAAACCCAAACCTGTGGTTTTGCTGTACCTGTCGCTCCCAGAACCTCAACTCAAACAGAGGTACTCTTTGATGACTGCTGACAACTCATTTGTTCAAGGTTTGCATTTTGTTTGAAAAGCTCAACATCCCCAGCATGAAAAGCAACAATGTTTTCCTTGGGTCAGCAAAACGGAAAATGCAGCTTTTATTTTTCACCCTGGCTCTAGCTGGGGGTGGCGCAGCTCACAATCAGAAGCACAAGTACTCTCTGCCACACGGCTGGGAATGAGTTTGCTCTGTAGCTATGTAACATTATCCAAATTCACAGTTGGAGATTTTCCAGTTAATAAAATGGCCATATGGGGCACTAAAAAAACAAGGCTAAAAAACCAAAAGCATTTCCTTTCTTTGCTACCTTTAGTCTCAAAAATCCCTTCAAAAAATGCCGGCCATAAAACATCAGACAGTGGTACTCCTGAAATTCAAAAGCATCTTCTTTTTTTATTTAGAAGCTTTTTACTAAACGAAAGTGTTGAGTGCCTTTAGTTGTGTGCTATGGGCAGAAGACAAATAATGATGGGTTGGAGGCAGCAATTAGCATCTTCAGTAAACACTGGATCTCTTTGGGAACAAGGCTCCTGGCACGCTGGTTTCCGCTCCTGACACCACCCCCACACACTATCAAAACACACTGTTTATTCACAAAACAAGCTTGCTTTGCAAGAAAATGGAGAGCATGTGTCCCGTGGCCTAGGAGGAGGCCCACAGCTATTCCCTTGGGAATCGTGCAACAATTGTGGTCCAGATAAGCAACATTTAGCCCAGACTCAATTCAGACACCTGACACCAAAGGATATCAATTAAAGATCCTGAATTTTATTAAAAAATAGTCTTTTGGTGTGAGGACCCAGGCTTCTGTAGACTTAATAGAGATGGCTTGTATCACATTTCTCCTGTATTGGTTGATCTTCTGTCTTAACTCTGGTTTCTTCACTATCTGCCCACTCAGCCTTAACATGCTGCTGCTCACATCTACACTTCCCTTCCCTTTTGCCAACATCCTTATTCTTGCCTGTGCTGAATGCAGCCTCTGCTCAAGCAGATTTTCCAAATCCTTACCCCATCCTAAGCTACCTCCAACAGCTCCCTAGTGTGTTGTAGATTCAAATTCAAATTGCCTTCCTGGGCTGCAGTAAGCAGCAAGGACTTTCTCGAGCGTATCCTTGCCCAGTGCTACACCTCTTTACTCACCTCCTCCTCCCTCAGCTCCTCTGGCTCAGCTCTAGAATTTACTGCCCCTCCAGGGCTAATAAAACTCAAACTTGCTGATTTTAAGGCACAGAGTAAGTCTCATCTGTTTACTCAGACTTGGAAAACCACAGGACAGCGAGACTAATTTATTCAGAAAGCTGCTCCAGTCTCCACACTACCACAGTTTTGAGGATCGCAGAATGTGAGATGAACTCAAGGAGCTACACATGGGAGTATTTTACACAGTAACATTGGAGAGCAGCACAGCTGCATTTTCACTTCTCTTGTTTACCTGAAATTTTCACTTCAACAGGTCTTTTATGCATCAGCAAAACCCATTTAAGACTTTATTTTTTACCTAATGGGATAGCTTGTCCTAATTTTTGCCAGCTGTGCCAGCCTGTGTCTTGACCTCCCACCCCAGTGCACTTTCTCAGCAGCCCCAGGAATTCCCAGAGCACTCCTATCTCTGACGGGATAAGGCAAGGCCAGGGTGATGGCACAACTGCCATCTCTGGCAGCAGCAAGATTTTTGACAGGCAGATGTTAATTTTAAGATCTCTTTGCTCCAGAAGTTTTGTGCCCACTCTATCACCTTCACAGCCCTAAAGACAAAATTCTAAACATCCAATCAAGAAAGCAACAAACAGGAAAAAAATGCACAACCTAACGAGAAGATGAGAAAAGCCACAAGGAACTGTGGAATTAGCTACTACGTATTTCTATTGTGCAGGCTGTAAGTGAGCTTTCAAAAGCAATTGGACAAATCTGGGCTGTGCATTCCTGGTGGCCCCTGGAGATGAATTATGGAACAGTATGGAGTCTGACTGTCCTCAAAACACTTCTTGCACCTCATTGACCACTATCATGGAACAGTTTGTGCTGAAAGTGACCTTAAAGATAACTTCATTCCAGCCCCCGTCATAGACACCACTTTAGCATAGTGGTGAGCATCCCCACCTCTCATGCGAGAGACTGGGGGCTCAATTCCCACCAGGGAGGCAGTGGTGTTGTTTAAGAGTTGGACTCCATGATCCTTGTAGGTCCCTTCCAACTCAGAATATTCTGTGATTCTGTGAAAATATTACCTTTCACTAGACCTGGTTGCTCAGAGTTCCACGCAAACTGGCCTGCAACACTTTCAGGCATGGGGCATCCCCAGCTTCTCTTGGCAACCTGTGCCAGTACCTCACCACCCTCACAGTAAAGAATTTCATCCTAATATCTAATCTTAATCTACTCTTTCAGTTTGAATCCATTACCTCGTCCTGTCACTATGTGTGCTTGTAAATATTCTCCCTCCACTATGCAAAGACAGTGTTGGTCTCAGTTTAATCATTCAACTCTTGGAGACAAATTAAACATAGTTTGCAGATGTGGAACAGGCTAGTGGTAGCAGACAAAAAGCCAGGACCAATAACCCCTTTGACACTGAAAAGGAAGGAATGTTTGCACCCATCAAAAACACATTGCTTTACAGGAGTGCAATGAAATGCATTAGGTCTCAGAGCAGTTGCAGAGCACTGGAGTAAGAATTCCTGGAGTCTATTCTCCTCCTCCTGTCAACTTGTTTTATAACTCTGGAGACACTGTTGGAGTAGGAGTATTTGTTTAACCCATGCTTAACTTGAGTTTTGGTACTACTTATAAATCAAATACCTCCAGGATGCCAAACTCCTAATGAGGTGTGGTGTACAATTACAGAAGGGACTGTTTCCATTTGATACAGAGCTCCCAAAAACACAGGAAGCAAAGCAAGGTTTGGATGGACACAAGTATATTTTACCAGATCAGGTGACAACTGGGAAAAAAAATGAAAATGTTCTGGAGTATAAGTAGTCATACTGGTCAGAACAAGACCCACCAAGCATGAACATGTGTGTTTTCTAGCTGCCTTAGCTGATCAAATAGGTGTTCTCTCTTCCTACAAGCCCTTTACCCTCTGGTACCTGTGGGAAACTCTTCACAGCTCCCACAGAACTACTTCAAATAATTTAGTTTCCTGCACTGTTGCTTCCAGCAGAGTCTACAATGCAGTGTGCTTGTCTCCCACTAGTACTAGAACAGCACATTTACAGAGGACATACATGAAGATATGCCCCGAAACACAACAAAATTACAGTAAAACATCTGTACACTTCCATTGCAGGAATGTGAATTTTCACATGAAATAAAGAGGAAGTATCTTGAACGAACACACACACACTCCTCTACAACCATGAATCCAAGTGCCCCAAATTAACCAAAAGCTAAGAGGGAACTGACAGGTGAGGCCAGTAAAGCATTAATTTGTGCTCAAGGCACCTCAGCAGCATGGCCAGAGATCTTTGCAGTCCACTTCGTGCATGCTACCACCCCTTCAGACTATAAGCCCAGCACACAGTTTATAACTGTCAGCTGCGAAAAAGCTTTCTCTAACAAGTATTACTCTTTTGATGATCAGTCTGAGTGAATTAGGACATCCATATGCTGTAGCTGATGGCTAACAAGATACGGGTGGTCTTTCATCACACGGGTAATTGGTCTCTGCAGCAATGACTAACACAGCAAAGTTGTCCCAGTTGCCTTTTTTTTCCCCCACCCAGTATTATTTCTTTCAAACTATAATAAGCAGTATCCTTGTCTTGTACAAACAGCTACAGCGGGAATGGTTTGTCAAACACTGAGGTCAGGAATGTACAGAAAACTGCAGGGGAAAAGTGAGGTAAACAGAAGGAGACAGAGAGGAAGGAACTGGTGCACAGAGCATCTTGCTCTTCTACCTGTTTGAAATTCTGGATGTCCACTATTGCTTTGATCTGCTGCCTTTAGCCAGATCCTGCAACTTGTCACAGAGGCAGCCTCGTTTGGCTGCACTCAAGAGCTCTGAAGCATTAATAACAATGTGACATNCACTTCACTAGTCTCGAGCCATTCCTCCCCCAGCCGGTAGTTAGATTTTAATTGGTAAATAAAGGGCCAAATTTGGATAGTCTCCTCCAGACAACATATTGAAATCAAAAGGGGGCTTGGTGAGACCAGCCTTGAGGAAAGTCTCATCCACAGTCTGATCTGCCATTGCTCCTTGATGTCCCCCAGTCTCTGGACAAAGCTCTCCCTGCACTGCTCCCCACAGGGAGCTCTGATCTTCAGCTGCTACACGAGGGAGTGCCCTGCATGGTCACCAATGCATGGCAAGGCAGTCTGGAGAAAAACACACTTTTACAGTTTTGGCAGCTGAGAACTGCCAGGCCCCGTATGTCAACACAGCCACACGTTTGTGCCATGGCACTGCTTGGGACTTCAGAAAAACAAACACTTTTAGGAGGTTACTCAAATAGCACTTATTTGGCACCCAAAGGGTGTAAACGTGATCTTTCAAAGCTTGGATCTGCAGCAACCTCTCCAAAGGGCAAAAGTACCTCACCCAGTGAAAGGAGAAGGAGTTGTGAAAGAGGGAAAGCAGGAGCTTGTGTGAAAGAGTTTTGCATTCTCCTATACACTTGTACAAGCACCTTGTCCTGCAGGCAAGCAATACCCAGCCAGGGCCCTGAATCATGCTGGCAAAGGGGCAGATCCTGTACCTTGTCTCACCACAGGAAGGTACATGCCTAGACACACCCCCAAGTGTCCTCACTGCAGGCCTGAAAACTGGGAGCAAACATCAGGAGGCTCCCAATGTGCAATGATCTGGGGAGTCTCTTGTCGAGTTCCCTGGAGAAGGGCCTAAACTGGCACATACCAGCTCACTCCGGCTTGTGCCATCAAGGAGGCACAATACAGCCTTCAGCTGACATGGGCAACTCAGCACCTTCCAATCTATTTAATTAATTTTATGAACCTAAGGACTGTCCTCTGCATGTCTGCCACTTAAATGACAAGGGCACTGCACTAAACAGGCTGCCCCAGGAATTATGGACCTCATACGGTTCTTCCAGCTGATGGCTATTTTAAGTACACTACAGAAAGAAACCAACAAACTCAACAAATGGAGTGATTTTTACAAGACCTCAGAGTCAGCAAATCCCAATTAAGCCAAAAATCAGCTGCAGAGTACACAGAGAGCACAGAGAAACAGCTCCCACCCTCAATATGCTTTCACACACAGTCATTGGTGTTGGATTCAAGTTTTATTTACTCAGCTCATAAAAAAAAAAGCTATTAGCAGAAGGTTAAGGTAACTAGAGCAATTGCTGTAAAATAACGGAGCCCACAGCAGTTATGACTTCGTGCATATATATATTTAATTGAATAAATACATCCATTCAGCTACTGCCTTTCAGAACAGCCTTCCTGCCTGCAGTGGGAAAGGTTATTCCCATTAATTGATTATTGTTACTGCTCTAATACCCCCTACACACTTGTTTGTGTTTCCATTTAATTTTCCAGGATATTACCACTAGCTCTGTAAAAGGGGACATGTGTAACTGCGCCAGCCCCGCTGACACACAGCAAATGAGAACACCGATCTCTCCCCAAAGGGGCATAATTATAAAAGGCTGCAGGTTATCAATGGATCAGTGGGTTAATACTGGTATATCCGCACGAAGCCATGTAATTTAATCTGATCACAGTTAGTCCACAGGGAAGACAACTCAGTGAATCTGATGCAAAGACACCTTTCAGTAATGAACAGGCATCACAGCACTCACACTGGCAACAGCACTCCTTGGAGCTCAGCACTAATACTGTGTCTTTCTCACCCCCTGGGAGACTGTGACAGAAAGGAAAGGCTCTCCAAATCACTCGTAGGAGGATGCATTTACTGAACAAAACCATTACAGAATTCTGTCAAGTCTTCAGGCTAAAAATATTACATACCTATAAAACTGCCTATAGCAGCAAGCAGAAAAGCAATTCTCTGGAAGAAGCGCTCATGCTTCACAAGGCATGTGCCCACACGGGGGTGGGACAAACTCACCAGGCAGCTTGTGGGCACTGAGTGGGCACACAAAGGAAATACATAACAGACAGGAGTCATCTACAATCCACTATAAGAGACCTGGTAGCAGCAGGCTTTCAACAAAAAAGTGGTAAGGAATGCACAAGGCTGGCAGACCCTGAAGTGGTGAGCTCACAGGAGCGTGTTCCAGCAAGAAGGGCTAATGCGAATAAAGTACTCATGTTGTTTGCAGACCACAAATGAGCACACAAGGAAGGAGTACAGCCATGTGGGAAATGCTGTGAGGAGTAAAAGGATAAAGCAGCCAGAATGGGCAGACCTGTACAGACCTCTCAAGCAGGTCCTAAAGACCTTCTGATCAATACACATCAATGGAGGGCCCTGAGAGTCTGGTGATATGACCTGTACACTATAAACACACAATTATTCCACTTGCTATGGTTTAGAAATGTAGGTTCAAACATATGTATCAAGAAATTTGAGATATCTGGAAAGGGTGAGACTGACCAAATATGTTCATCCCCTGTCCAAGAGCCTTTTTAGGAGTTAATAGACAAAACTGGCAACCCTTGAACACATGTTTGCTTTTATTTATAAAATCAGAAAACCCATTTCCTTTAAAATTTTTGTAGTATTTATTATGTGTATTAAAGTTCATCAATATCAGATACCCAGTAGATAAATGGTTTCAAAATTCACAGCAACTGCTTAGTTTTCCAATATGAGCTTCCCAACAGAAATCCAAGTATTCCTTCTTTGTGTTACACAAACAAAACATTGACTCAAACTCTGAAGAATTCAGCATCTTTTTCTGATAACTTGCTATTAACTCACCATCATAGATACTAACTCTCAGATTTATTTCTTGTTAGTCGAGAAAACATTTTCTGCTTCTCCAAAACACAATGGCTGCTGTCATTTTGAATGACATAAGCTACCATAAGTAATTTTTCAAATGGACAAATTTATCCCTGAAGACAGCAAGCTTCCAACTAGGGCATGTTTGTCTTCTTCTGCAGCAAACCTTGAGCTGGTGCTTAGAGCAAGCAAGAAAGCATCAGAAGCGAGAGTGAGCTTTCTCTCTGTTATCACAAAACAAAAAATGCTTCTACACATCTGATGCAAAATAACCTCATACTGATTCAAAGGTCAAAGGCAGCAGTTGCAATGTGGGGTCCTGTTCCCTGTACAGGGCATCTGGACAGATGTGGAAAGGACACACCAACATCTTGAGTTCTCCTCTTACACAGCTGGAACAACCATACAAGAAACCAGAATACACACAGAAAAACCCAGACAGAACCCTGGGAGATAAGATAGAAAAAAGCAGCTAAACAGACACATCCAGCAGAGCTGAGTTACCCATTTTTGCACTCCTGCACCCTGCCATGAAACAGGCCAAGAACAGCTCTATGCCCCAGAGCGCTGCGCTCAGGCAAACCGTCGCACACCAATAACTCAGGGACATTCGTCACTCCTCATCACTTACTCCTTGACCAAAGACTTGACCTTTCTGGGATGTCCTTTAAGTCATTATTCACATTACATCAGTTTCTGCCAGTCAGTGAGGAGTCCCAAGTGGCGAGTCCTGAACATGTGGGGTATTTGTCCACAACGTTAAACACTGAGACAGCTTCACACAAACTTAAAGAGAATCTCTGATGCATTAAAGATCACCACAGCATTCTTCTGAATGAGCCCCACAATCTGGCAGTGCTCCTTCCAACATCAATATCAATTTCCTCCATCAACAGGAGACAGAATAATAGCAATTTCCTCTGTATAATATAGACCTTGATTGTCCCAGATCAAATACTGGCTCACAGAGGCCATTCCTTCTGCTCTATAGGTAACTGTGTAATGAACAACATGCAACAGCTTCTATTAGCAAATGTTAAATGCAGCAGGAAGGTCAGAAACTATGAATCAGGACTGCTAATAACATTAAACCACCTCATCACTGCACTGGCTCTAATGGAACACACGACACACTGTTGAGAACAGCACAGATACTCCAGTGACCAGAAAACACTTGCAAGGTCTTGCTGATCTGAGAGGAAGAAAATCCATACAACCACTCTCAGATCAGAGTTTTTTCCCTTCCTCAGCTCCACCATGCCTCTGATCCTCCTCTAATGACAAAGTCTTCGTTGATTTCAGCAGAATTCAGCAAGACTGAGCAGAAAACAAATTAAAGAGGGAAATGTCAAGTGAGTCATTATTGGTTAGAGAAAAGAGCCATGTAAGTAGTCTTCAACATACTTTTCCTCTTTAAAAATAAACAATGCCACAAATTGAAACTTTTGACATTAGTGAAGACAGAGCAGTAACAAGCCCAGCAGAGACTTCCTGAGTGATGAATTTCTCTACTCAGAAAGGTTACTTATGCTAAATGCCAATAAATACACAGGTAAAATTAATCTGCTTGTTCAGAAACCTCTTGATGGGAGTTCAGCTCATAAATACAAAATCAGACTCAGAGAAATGCAAGCAAATCTCTGCCAAACTGGAACATTTTTCCCAACTTCAAAGAGCTAAGAAAATTCCTTTATGTTTTCATCTCTTGGATGCTATTGCCAACGTTACAATCTTTGTCTTGAGCAGGTGCTCAGATACTGAAATGGGAGGCGAATGTACTTCCTGTCATTAGGCTTCCCTTGACCAGCACGCTGGTCTAGTGAAAAGTGTCCCTGTCCATGGCGGGGGGAGTTTGCAGATAGAGGAACTTTGAGGTCCCTTCCAACACAAACTGTTTTATGATTCTATGATTAGCCACACCAGGAACAGTCCCACTGTCTTTTTAACTCTGTTACAGTACAAATCTGCTCCCTTTAGAACATCCTTTGGTGAGTACTTTCACACGCTCATCTCTTTGATTCAATTTGCCCTGGGCTGCCACCACAGAGCCCTTTTTCCTAGGGCTGGTTACTACAGCAACCATTGGGTTTGGTAGCAACACATTTTAGGCACCAAAAAAATCTGCTATTGGCTCAGGGAGCATGAAACTACAAGTCAGCAGCCCACGCCACAGAAGAATCCTCCTGTAATGTCTCACCCATCTAATTATGAAACTTTATGAATCCCCACCTCCTTGGTGAACACAAGCCTGAGCAACCTCTGCCTCCAAAGGGCTGGTTGTCCACAATCTTGTGTGCCTGTGTGCCTTGTGCAGGCAAGACAGATTTGATGGACTTCACAGCCAGAAAAATATTGTACTCCACGGATGCCATTACTAGCACTAACAATTAAAGTCAAAGCATAACTTTAAATTCCATGTAGTGTCACATCTGCATTCTTCCGCACAAACATGAATACTAATACAAAAAGAAGAATGTTTTGGGCAGAGTGCTCATGGGTTTTGGACCAGAGGAGTCTTCCTATACTGTCATTTCACTGTAAAGTGACTGTATTAGATATTATACTGTTACTCCACTTCTTGTACAACTCAGAGGGAAATAAAACCCTTCTCAGCGCACAGAGTTATTTCTATCTTATTCACTGCCTTGAGACACAAGGGGTTTTATTGCAGAGGTGAACAATGACTAGTCCTTAGCTGTCAGGTGAGAGACTGCTTCTTCCCCCCAGCTACAATACAGCCCAAATGCAGCACATAGGTACTCGATGTAAGAAATGTACTAAAGACAGCACAGACTGGTCAATCTGATCATTTCTCAGCCACAGCCAGCCATTAGAGAAAATTCAGCCAGGCTATTATTACTGTTATTAATTCATTTTTATTCTGAAAGAACAATTTATGGGAGATTTGCTCCTGATTTCAACTGAGGGAACTTACCCTAAAACATTTTATCTGGCCATACACAGCGTAGCCCCCACTGAGTGAGTGTGCTATTATGAGAAAGCTAACTGATATAAATATAGCACAGTGACAGTATCCACTCTGCAGTTATTTCCTCCGCAAGACAGAGCAGAATGAAGTGGGTAAGCTGCTCAGCCAGCTTTCTGCTAAGGCCACCGAAAACTGCATTGATGACATCAACAAAAATAATCAGTTGAAGACAAATCTGATCAAATAATTCTCAAACAACATTTAAACAGAGGAATTTGACCTCCTCTCAAGTATCCACGAACACAAGACGACATTTCCATTACACAGTTTCTTCTCCATTTATATTCATTCACGGAATAGATTTTCTCCTGTTAGCTTTTATTTTCACAAGCCAAATTGATCGCAGGTTTATATAAGAATTAATCATCCAATATCTGAAACACTACTTGAGACAGATAGGCTGGGACAGGGCAGATATTAAACCTCATTGCTGATTGAGTGTGCATTCACATGCACTTTCGTGCAACCCATAATTCATATGTAGGAATTCAGATCATGATTTTAATAGCTAAAGCCAGTAAGCAAACAATGCCAAAATGCCTTTTTTTTTTTTTTTTAAACCCACTACATATAGAAAGGAACATGGTCAGAAACACCTCTCTGCAGGAAAAAATATTAAAGCATCATATAGTAAGCAGAAGTGATTTTCTGGCAGTATTTTCCCAGCTACAGTTTAACTGCCAAATTTAAAGACATTATTTTAGCATACAAGATGAATGTATCCCAGGAACAAAAAGAATCACTCTTCCTAATCCTCCTCTCATGCACTCTCCTGCAGCCTGTTCTCAGACATGAAGTATTGCTTAAAAATGCCCATGGAACAGACTGAAAGAAGTTGCTGCTGCTTCTCCATATAGCTATTTATAATAGATAATCTTAAAATCACTCCTAATTCCAGCTCATCATTTATGGTGTTGGCAGAGTTGCTCCAGTGAATTTAGTCTCATTATTCACCTTTGGGTTGTACAGTACCTTGTATTTTATGTATCATCTTTCTTTATCCAATGGATCTCTCACACATACTTACAGAACCAAGTGAAGGTGAAAAATGATCCAAGGACAAAGCTAAATGATGAAATGCTATGATTTTACGGCCAGAAAAACATGGAGACTTTTTTTTAACATGGGGATGAGCCCCTTTAAATGAAGTAGCAATACATCTAGGAATGCCATAGCATAGAACGTCACAGGCTTTCAAATAGGGTTCTGCCCTATCCCAAGACACTGCCCTGCACTCAAAGTCAGCAGGAGTGTTCAGCTTTACTGTCAATGGCCGCACCCAGCTGCATTCAGTTATGCTCAGGAACTTGATAAAAATGTCTTTGGAAAAAACCCAAACAGTAATGGGATCATCCATTCAGCCAAAAGTCATGTCAAGGCAGGCATGATGGGACAAACGCAGTTTTGGTTACTAGAAACTATACTAACAAGTGCAGAAGGATCTAACGAATGGCAGCATACGCTGATTTATTGCATTGGAGCAATTTATCTACCAACAAGTCCTGCAGAAAGAACGAGCCAAGCTGGTAGGTTTTTTTCACAGAAAAACTTCACCCACACCATCCTCTTTAAACCTGCTGGGAGGGGAAACTACTGCTGAAACCCATAAGCACTTTATCCCAATAATAGAGATATTTCATTGGATAACCAAAGCTAAATTTCATAGCTTAACCATCTGAAAGAATTTTGCAACATGATCACCAGAAACATCAGTTCTGCTTCAGGCTCATTGTATCTCGAAATAGACCTCACCAGCTTCCACATCCCATTCTGTTACAGGGATCACGTTATCAAGGGTCCTGCCACAGCATCCTGGGTCACAGCACCTACTCTTTAATTGGCGCTTCCTCACTAAAATGTGACAGTAGGAGTGACAAGACATTCGCGTGACAAGACATGTGCTCTGGAACAGGAAGAGGACTAGGGTATCTTGGTGGGGGGAAGAAAAAAATAAATCAATCATCATCATACATACGACTTGAAAATTCTTCAGCTAAAACTCAACTGTAAGTCACCAATATCTGAATTTAAAGCAATCCAGGCAAACAACAGTTGGAGTGAGCATCTTCCTAACTATCCTATAATAATCACCATGACTGTCAACATTTACTTGCAAACACTGCTGGTATTGCAACCATTGCTGCAATAACATCACTGTTTCCTTGCTGCTTGATATAGGGCCCCATGGCAAATTACCTTCACAAGCACAGCAGTACATGGAGAAGAGGAGGCCTTGAGGCAACCCTTCCACTGGCATCAAACAGGAAACGAGAGAGAGGTGCCAGCCCTCAAGGAAAACCTTCACTGAGAAGTTCAAAGAGCCTTACCTATGTACAGGGAGGAATCTTTCCGCCTCACGTGGTCATCGATGTAGGAAACTCCCAGGGGCTGGACAGGGGTAGCACCAATGCCCAGGAGGACCTGTGCTCCAATGAGCAGCAAGTACATCATGTTGGTAGCAGTTCTATTCCTGCAGATAAGGTCCGGGTCTGGTCCCTCATCGCTGCTGGACCCATTGACAGCACACACATCCCTCCCTTCGGCCCCCCAGCGTATTTCTCCTGATTCATATTCGTACTGGTGGGTCAGAAACTCAGGCAACGCAGAAAGGAGGGCACCCAAGGCCATGACTATCCCTCCACATCCTATCAAGCGTGGCCGGTGTCCTCGGGCTCCGAAGTAGCTCACGAAGAGGATGAGGGCCAGGTTACCAATCTCGAAGCTGCTGGCAATGACGCCTACGTCAGCACTCTGAAGGTTGAATCGCCTCTCCAGGGTGGTTAAAACACTCACCTAAAACAGAGAAATCCAGAAAAAAATTACTGAAAGGGAATAAAACCTGCTCTTTCCTCCCCATATGTACTGTTAAAGTGTAAATTTGCTTGACTTTTCTGTGGAGAAGAACATATACACATCAAGGGCATGCAAATCACAGTATAGGAGTTGACCTCCAAGCATGACCTGACTATTCAAATACAGCCACATCAGAAGGTCCTAATACCAAGTGACATTTCACAGCCTACCACCTGTCAGAGCACATGTCCGCTTCCAAATTCCTGCATCCATCAATGTATATTTTGGATGCCTGCAGAAACCCATGACTCCATGATTGGCTGGTCTTTTTTTGGGCTCCCTTTCTATTTGAAGGCACAACCTTGGCAGTGCACTGTCTCATAGAACCAAGGCATAAACCACACCAAGCCTCACATCATGCCACACACCCCATCTTTTCCTTGGAATGAACTGCTGCTAGGGAGCAGCAGAAAACCCTGCAGATACTTCACTCACAAGACCATCAAGTCAGTCAGAGACAGTGATGTACAACAGGCAGTTTGGCAAAAAAATCTTCAACCAAAGTATATAAATGAAATGCTGATCAAAGGGTTTAAACTGTTTGTGGATTAGTTAATGACTGGAAGCGTTGCAAAGTATTTTTGAGACACAGGCCAATTAAGGTTTACATAGAAGATTTAAATCCACCATGAAGAAGGGGTGATTTAACAAATAGTGGTTATTTAACACTAAGAAGAGAGAAGCACATAAATAGTCTTCGAATATTTAACATTGCTGCAAAAAGGAATGACCTGTTCTCTGAATTCCAAACGGACAGGACAAGAAGTGACAAGTTTTAACTGCAGCAGAGATGATGAAGGTTAAATACAAGGTGGGGAGAAACCAGACTTTTACTGTGAGGCACTAAAATATACTGCCCAGAGAGGCTGCAGAGGTCTTTAAAAGAGCACATACCAGCATCTGTCTGGAAAGACACAGGTATGACTGATCTTGCCATAGGGCAGGAAAATGAACCAGATCATCTCTTGAGGGCTCTTCCAATCTTAATTACATGGTGCAATGAAACACAATGTGGATTTTCTGCAACAGTCGTAGCACCGATCAGAGCACGAACGATGAACCATTAAGTACCTCACTTGCCGTCAACCCCGCTCAAGAGAGAAAACAGGGTATTCTCATGTCTATGGCAGTGTGCCTCTTATACAGTAAAAAAAAAAACCCAAAGAAATCTTGAACATGTCACAGAAATGCCAAAAACTTTTATCTTGATTAAGAAAACTATCCAGTTTTTCAGACTGCAAGAGATGAAGATATTTAAGGTTGTCCTAAAAGAAGCAGGTTTCTCTAGTCCAAAAAAAAAAAAAAGTGATAAAGACCTTAGAGAAAAAGGTAGCCCCTAGACAGAATAAAAATAGCCTCCCACTGGAGGCACTGAAAATCTTTGCTGATAAACCTCACGAAGCAGGAGCCAGTCTGACCGACTTTAAAGTATTGTGACAGCAGCTCTTCTCCGGGGGCAGTTAGCTTCTGCCAGGGTACACCAGGGCACAGTTGGACAAAGACAGCCCTGTTGGCAACAAAATGGAAAATGGCAACAACCCACTTCTGCTGCTCTGCATAAGCAGGTGATCCTAAACCTGATGCGGTAAGTGTTCAAGACAGCTCTCCAAAATTGGAGTGTTTTAATGTTTTCTGAAAATTCGGCCTTCTTCTCATACATGCAGTTATCATTTTATGCTACCAATGTTATTCTCACCAACTAAATAGCCAAGACTTGAGGAAGGAAAGGAGGAAAAATGCAAAAATCAAGCCCTGTGACTGAAGGCAATGCAAGAGCAATAATTCTTCCCATGCCAAAGCCAAGTGAGAATCTGCATGCCAAAGAGAAAAGAGATCACCCCTTCACCTGAAACAGCAGGTGCAGGTCCCTGTCGGGATGAAACAGTTCCGTGATTCATAAGACACTGTCCTCTGTGAGAGGGCACAGCACAGCCTGATCCTGTTCCAGCGACCTCAGCCACACAGCTCCATGGGCAGTGGTTGAGCTCACACCTAACAGGAACATCACTGCTCCCAGAACTCCGTGGGAGCCACAGCAGAGCCAAGCAGGTGGGGACAGACACTGCTAGAAAACACTATGCTGATATTTTCAAAGCAAGGTGCACTAGAGATGAAGGACACAGACAGCCCTGTCAGGCACTCATAGAATCACAGAATGGTTTGGGTTGGAAAGGACCTTAAGGATCATCTAGTTCCAACCCCCTGGCCATGGGTAAGGATTTATCAGCCACAACACAGGACCAGCTTTATTTTAAGCTGTGATCTTACAGTGGTGCAGCCAGACTGGTGAGACTCCAGAGCTGAACAGCACACAGCAAACACCAAACTTTAAAAAATGCAAAGCCCTGGCAATAGGAATCCTTTATGCTACCACCTCCAGCACATCCCATGGGGAACTCAGCTAGAGCTGGGGTCCCATGAACACCAATTTTGGCAGAATGGGCAATCTCTCCAAGACAAATATGTTAACTCTGAGCATGCAAGATCATGTCTGTAGTGCTCACTTCTGAGCTGTACCTAGATAGGAAACTCATGATTACTCGTTACAGCTGTGAAAACTGAGGTAGAGAGCCAACTATTAATGAGGCAAGTACAGTCAACAAAATTAATTTCTGATGGAATAATTTAGGCTGGAAGACTGAAAGCCAACAGAAGTGATTTCCCAAAGCCAAGTGGTATTAACCAGCTTTGGAAGTCTCCCACATTTCCACCTGGCTGCCAAATTTTAGGATTTTACCACACATACGTACAAGCAGCTAGAAATGGGATAGTATCTAGAAACACTTGGGTGGCCAGGCCTTAAAAGGGTCAGATTCTGGACAGCTGGATTTCAGATAAAAATACTGCACCATTTCTAAGTACAATTCACAGTGACAAGAGACAGTAAATTGGTGACAAACCTGGAACTAAAACCAGAGTCCCAGTTCTCATTCTGCTCTTATTACAGTGGGACTTCAGTAGTTCTTTTCCTTTTAGGAACAACTAAACCACTCACAATAGGGAAAAAAGAGTCTCATCATCCCCTAACACTTTCTTGCTTTACTTTGATGAAGAGCCTGATACAAAAGGAGGAGGAGGATGACAACACAGGACAAACTCCAACCCTCCTGATAAAAGCTGGCAGTTTGTCTTACCCCGCTGGCCAAGATCACGCTGCATTTCCCAGTTTCCTCCTTCTGGCTGCAGCACTCCTACCCAGTGCTACCAGCTCTGCCTTTACTAAGTAGGTTATGAGGTGCAGGGGGATATGGTGAAAGAACAAATCCATCATACTTGCCTTGATCATCCAGAGGAAAATAGCATCCGAATACAAAGTGCTGAGACCAGCATCAGCAGAGTAGCCTCCAAAACACTGACAGTCACAGAGAGGGCAGGCAAAAACTAATCCCAAAATAAAAATAGGGCCGGGAAATAAACTGTCAACATGCAGATTTTTAGCCAGAGAACAGGAACACAACTGCATTACATCCATGGTGGCTGCAGCCCAGACAGCACAGCCCAAATTCTTACTATGACTTTGGCTGTGACCTTACAAAGCCCAACTACAAAATCAGCAGTAGCACAGCAGAGATGTTACCTGCATTTATTCAAAATAAATCCCTGCCCATGGCTAGAATCATTCTCCGACCCTCTGTGTCCCACCTTTATGGAACTTCCTGCATGGTGGAACCTGACTACTTTCAGTTTTCGTGTGCGATGCTCCCAATGCCCTTTTAACTATGAAATAAAAGAGCACTGTAACTGCCCATATTTTCTTTCACAAGCCTGCTTCCCAGCAGATCAGCCGTCATTGCTCCTAGGCACAAATTCTGTTTATTGAGAGTTACATAAAACGTTGCAAAAGACAGGACAGGTCCCCGTAAAATAGTGACATCATATGAAAAGGCTGTAAGGATTATAAAGAGTCCCTATGTGCTGAGACCAGGTTGATCATTCAAGAGCACAGCCCACGTAGATGCTGCTTTAATAGCAGGGATGTGGAGAATGGAATGGTGTGGCAGCGCAGCAGCTTCAGATGGACAACCTCCTGCTGTAACACCAGGAGCCCACATTATTATCTGTGAAGCTGCTATTTCCTGGCTCCTGTCAACTTATACACCTGCTTTGCCAGGGATGGAAAGAATTAAGAAGATACAGTATTTAGTTTAAAAAGCTTCTAATCTAAGATCAAAACGGTCACCAGGAAACCATTACAATATCCAGCAGAACTCATGCAGACAAGATACAGCAGAGATATGCGGTCTGATCCTAAGAAGTCAGTGGTGTGAAATCACCCACAGGACCAGACAAGACCACAGCAGGCACAAGGACAGAGGCAGAGCCAGTGCTGTAACTGTGGCAAATGCCAGAGCCCATGATAACGGGGATAGCACTGAAGCTACAGCTGTGCTACAGACAGCTGTACCTTGCCTGCTACCCTTACGTCCTCATGTCTGTCCTGCAGGTCAGTGGGGCAAATACTTCAGCTGCAGCACTGTACACAGCCCTCAGTCTTGCCAGCCTCGCTGCCTTTCTCCACGATTCCCATTTCACCCACTCCTAACATTTCCCACCCAGTTTTTAAGAGCAGCTCCCCTAAGATTTAGTTACTGCATCAGAGACATCAACAGGACTGTGCAGCTGTTGTTACTGTACAAGTTCATGCTCCTGTAGATTAGGTTTACACCAGAGCAGTCAGCTGGACCACCTCAAACCAAACCAGTTCGGGCACCTGCACACCTTACCCGTGCATAAAGGCTGGGGATGTAGAAGGATCACATAACACAGCCTTCTGCCCTTCTGCAAATACACTGTAACGTACAATATCAAGTAGTAATTAAAACTTGTAGTATGATTGCACTCTCTCTCCTCTTCTTACCAAGCCACAGCAGGCTGCACACGCATGTTTGTATTAGGTGTCTCCAGAGTTTCATCTCAAAAAGGTCTGGGCTAAAGGGGCCTCCTACCTCCTCTCTAAAACACTCTTCAATGATTGAAAAAGGAAAATGTCTCACATAACGCACATAGTGATAAATGACCCACATTTAAAAAAAAAATAAAAAAAATCAACCAATTTTCCAGCCACGGCAACTTATGTTGCAACTCCTGCAACTAAATCCACAAAGCTTATACCACCCCGTTCTGGGCTTATTTCAATAATACATGCTCACATTCATCATTCCTGTCTATCCCAAATCTACAGATCTTGGCATTTCTGAACCAAGGTAAATTTGTTTTCTCTATAGGCTGTTTATTTTATATTAATACTCAGCAAAAATACAATCTGCAGACCTGCTTCACACTATTGCCCCACTTTATCACTAAGAAATGAACTGAAGGCTGGGAGCACCATTATGGAGTCAGAGACATGGTGCATTGTAAAAAGAATATCATATTGTTTGTATCTCCAATGATCAAGTCATATTCACCCACAGAGTCTACAGATAAGTTCATTGTATTAATAATGCAGGATTATATATAGAAAACACATTGACTTTATGCCTGAAGGGCCTTTTTAAAAGGCTTCTTTTTAATGTAAAATACGTTTTTTCAGTTATGTGGTAATAGATCGGACTTGAAGAGACATGTCTGCAATGCTACAGGGTGTAAAATAATTGCCTGGCAACTATGTTCCCAAAGGAAAACAAATGCCAACCATCTCCCACTATCTCCATTACAGAACCAGCAAACACACAATTCCCAGAAGAGACAAAGTGACCATGCCAGAAACAATGTCACTGCTTCCACACACCTCCACCCACTTCTTCAGAAGTCACCTCATCCTCTCTTCCAGCAGCCACGTGGGACTGGGCAAATGGCATTGCATAGTTGGAGGCAAACTCTCCTCCCTGTAGAGCTGGGACCCACGGGCTCAGTGCTCCTTCCCACCCACCCTCCCAGACACAGCCACCAGGCCCAGGCATCAAGCCCAAGCGAATGATGCTGATCCTCTGCTCTGATGTTTTTCTGCTCCACAATTCCAGCGTTGAGATGATTACTTGTGGTTGAGCCAAATCTTTTAAAATGCAGACAGTTTCCTTGGCATTTTGCCCACTCCTTCCCTATCAGATAGTTGAGAGGAGAGCAACAAGCTTAATATCCTTTGCCCAGGCCCAGGGAACAGCATTCCTTGATGCTCCTCACCCCACTGAAGTAGTGAGGACATCACGACCTCCTGTCTCAGACTGCTGATCATTTGTTTGAACAACATTCCCAGTTCAATAGAGCCAGTGGAAACTTAAAATACATTCTCACTGCAGATGCCAACACCCGTGCTGGCTTTGGGCACATGAACATAAGGGAAAGCAAAAAAAGGGTGGTGATACGAACACACCCTAACTGGCTCTGCTCAAGGTCTGGAAATCATCTCTGCATAGAAATTTGCATTCACATGACAGGCATAATAGACACTGCAGCTGAACCACTGCTGAAAGTAGGGTGTTATTAGCTTGGCTGTTGCTGGATGTGCCTGTGCTGTTTCTAGGCCAGCACATGAAAATCTGCAAGTTATGTACTGGTGCCATGAGGAGTTTCCAGCTCAGATCTATGCCTCACTGGTGTGAAAAATTCATTTTATATTCTAGTGACCACCTTTGAGGTTACTGACACAGCCCAAATTAAGCACACATTCAACAATTTTCAGAGGACTGAGAAGAAAGGGGTTTGCACCCTTTGCAGGAGAAACAGCACATCACACTCCTGGTCGAGGCAAGACACATTTTTGGTAACCTCTTCTCTCTGGCATCATGCAGAAAACTTCTGGCATCTCGTGCAACCCTCTATGCATCTCCTCCCCACATTTCAGCAGCCGAAGCATCCTGTGCCACTGGCCCTCAGCCAACACAGAGCACAAAGTGTACCTGGATACCCTTTGCAGGGTTTCAGAGCTATACCACAAAGTGATGCTACAACACTGTTGCACATTGCAAACAGAGCAAAGAGTACTCAGCACCCACAGAAATATCCTGTTTGGTCAGGTGCTGATACATCAGTGCAAAGCCACAGTTTGTTTCAAAATAGCTTAAACCAGAAAAAAGTCACATGCCTCTGAAAGTTAAATATGTATTTTCCACTACTCTAATGAAACTGGGATCCATACTGACCAAATATCCTACATAAAAACCTCCTATCTAATGCAGGCACTCATTGCAGCAAATAGCAATGCAGTGGGGCTGTTAATACCTTCCTCACTTGCTTCCTAAGGATCCTGCATGGGACACAATGGACTGACCCCCTTTCCTGGCTCCCCTGAGGAAGAGAATGAGCACTGCCCTATTTAGAGTGGTGTGAACAAAAAGATCACTGGGGTGTTATTTGCAGCTACCCCCTCACATTCATCACAGAATGCCAGTGTGAGTCACTGACATCTCTCAGCAGACCCAGGTACAGAGCACCAGGCATCACCAACTTGCCTAACAAAACCTGAAAGGCTTTTCCTGTGCTCTGAACAGATGAACACCACAGCCAAATTCTACAGTTTTTTAACCTTTTGAAGTCCCAGCCTACTGTGATACAATCACAGCTGCAGACTTGCTGTCCACAGAAGCCTTCTGCCTTCAAGTCTGCTGTTCAACATTCACCTCACTGTGCGAAGGCAGGTGATATTTTAGTCTCTGACAAGGTATCTACATATAAACACCCAGTGCCAGAATCCATTTGTAGCCTACACTCTTCTTGAGTAGCAAACATACAATGAAGACACTGGATATTTGAATCCTTATTTTTAAATGTTATGTCATTTTCATTGGCAGCCAAGTAATGCATAAGCACGTAAAGAAGCAGAAACCTCAACGCTGTAACTGCATTTTTGCGTGCTTTAAAAACAGAATAGTGCTGCTGGCACATTTCAAACCTAGAGGATGAAGAATTCCATGTGGAATAAGTGCACAGCAACAGGGGTTGGTGAGCAGGGGCAGCCACTCAGTTCTGTCAAAGTAAACAGCCCAGGGAAAGCTGCTGGAGCATGTTTGACATGCTTAGAGATGGATCTCAGTTTTTTGCTGTGACCAGTGAGTAGGTGTGCAAAGCCAGATAAAGAGGAATTTAAACTGTATATAATCCAAATGGAGGTTCTTATAGCACTCTTGGTCTCCATAAAGAACTTCCAGCAAGATTCACGTGTGGATCCAGTACTCTGCAATCTGGGCAGCATCATGCGGGGCCCCAGTGAAGTGGAGGAGATGAAACTCATGTCTCTGGAAGACTCCTAACAGGAAAAATACTATCATATGGATGTACCTATATACTATCATATGGACTATGTACTACCACTGGAGAGGTGGGATCCCAAGCTGTCACATTGCAACACCCTCACTTCTCCACCTCCACAACTGAATGCAGAATTGCTTGTTTATCTAATAAAACACTTCCTAACACAACACTTCCATGCCTGCAGAGAAGGCTTTCTACTATGAACAGGGTGACTTACCACAGCAGAAAACATAATGCAACATAAAACCTGTCATGCAAAGGACTTCATGATGTCTTAATTTATGATCAAGATCTGAACTTGGGGCTAAGGGTTGCATCTGAGTTGTGCCACAGTGCAGATGAAGAAGCAAGGCCTGCGGAGCTGGTTGCAGAAGCATTCCCAGCTGCAAGGCATGAACCAGGGCAGAAGTGACACAGGCAGGACACTCTGAGGCAGCATTAATAAATGCTTTGAAGGAAGCTGAATTCAGTTTTCACGGTTGGAGGACAACAGTGATTATATAAAGGCTATATACTGAGAGAGGAGGTTTTCTGACAAGTCCTACTACTTTTCTCCTCAACTGCTACTGGCTCTGCTGATATCTCTCCTGCTCCACTCCCTACCCAGCAGCAAGGATGCCTGGCTAAAGCAAATGGAAACTCAGCTTAGGGAGAAGTTAGAGGCTCTTCTCATCAACCAGTACATGAAATGCTTAAATTTAGTAAGCCTTGGGAGGAAGGAAGCCATTTAAAAGGGAACCAACAAAATGGTCACCTTGTACTGCCAAACCACAGCACTTTGTAACGACCCATAAAAGAAATACCAAATTACTATAAGCTTCTGCAGGTGCAACTGGGCTGTTTCTAGCACCCAACTAGCAACACCCCAAGCTTGTCGCAAAGCCACATGCACTGGTTGCTTATCCTCACCTTACACCCTGCAGCCCACACAGGAGCTGTCCATGTCATCCTGCTTATTCGCTAAGTAACACCCTCCTACAAAGCTGCTCACAAACAATTCATTTCTCCTTTCACATTGTTTCTGTGCAGAGCCAAGGGTTCAAACAGGAGTTGCGTGTTGGTGGCTGCCAAACTTCCCACTAAAGAGCAGGGTGGGCTGGGAGGTGAGCACTGATGGACCATGGTGCAAACAGACAAGTCAGGGCTTGAAGGTGACCTTAAATATATTCACTGTACAACCACCAGACTCTGCAAAACTTTAATGAGCACATGCAAGGAAAACAGAAGTCCCCACCTCTTCCATTTATCTGCCAGAGTGTGACATGAGCAAAAGCACAACAGGAGAGGGGTTCTCATGGAGGATCACTGCTCCTACAGCAGGGTCACACCAAATTCTGTGAAGAATCCAGCATTAGGCACTGCAGAATAGGAATGCTTTTGTACCCAACGTTCAACACAAAGCCAGACACATTTGCCCAATGGTTACTTCAACCAACATGAGCACTATCTCTTCTCTCATTGTACTTTACCAATCCAGTTTCTCTCAACCTCAGCAGCCATTTCAAATTCCACAGTTTTCATCTCCTTCCACTTCTTCCCTCATCGTCTGTAGACAGCTTCTACATGGAGTTAATTCTCTTTATACTCAGCTTTTCCCTGGTTCCTGCCTCCCCAAGGTACTAATTACAATACAGTTTATTAGCCAGGCACACAACACTTAGACTCTAAGTTTGCCCTGCTTTAAAGGAAGCTAGGCACCACTGAAGCAGCCCACTGCAGTCAGTAATAGGGAAGGAGATTTTCGAAAGCACTTTAGTGGCTTTAGAACAAGAGTTCCGTTTTCAAAGAGACACTTCTGTCAATGACAGCATGGCTCAAAAAGCATCCTAAAAAACAACACCCTCGGGCTCTTTCAAAATCCATCACCACCAAAGAGCAAGCAAAGCAGTCCCAAGGAGTCTCTTCCAGTAAAGCCTCAAACAGTAAAGGGCTAAATGTTTCAACCCTGAGGTTTCAGGCAGGTGTGAAGGAAGGAAGGGTACCATTCAGTGGGAAACAAGGCTGCATCATAGTCAGGCTAATCACAGGCAGGATAACACAAAACTATCAACACATTAATTCAGTTCAGCTTCTTATGACAACTGATAGAGACCTGGTTCAGCGTCCAAGCCCAGGTGTCTCTTTCATTCCAGCTACCACCACCGAAGGAGCTTGGTGCCCATCATCCTAGACCACAAGATGCCTGGAACCAGACAATACCACAGCTAGCACATTTGCTGATAAGAGTGAAAAAGCCTAAAGAAGGCCTGGTGATGTCCATGACAAAGCCAGCAAATGAGTCTGATCTGCATCTTCACCACAAAATACAAATAGCAGCTCTTCCTCAGCCAACAAACATTTACCCTGTGGTCTAAGCTGTCCTCTCCCAAGTCTGCCACATGTTGCATTGTCAAAATGCAAATAAAACCAGATTTCTCTGGGCACAAATATTAGTCTTGACTGATAAAGGGAGTCAGTTTGGACACGACAGGTCTGGACAGCCAACTGCAAAGTAAGGGCTTGGCTTGAAAACATTACCCACACATGGCAGGAATGTTCCTCTGTTTCTGCCAAGATGCCACCATCAACAGAACCTGCCTCACCAATACTGGCTCAAAGGAACCAAATTGTTCTTCCCCCATCATTTCATCTCTTACTTGCTTAAGCAGCAGGGGCAAGGGAGAGGTCAGGGAAATACAGAGTGACACAGACTCCTGGAAACACTCCATGAACCTAATATTTTGTCATGCTGTCTGGATACCAAGAGTTCCGAGCACAATCAGGATGCTGAGAATCAAATTGAAAGTGTCTGAATCTATACACTATGCACCACAGGGGGCAAATAAAGGACAAAACAATGGTTATTTTAGCTTCAATTGTATTTCTAGCATAACAAAGTTCTGTGCATCCCTTAAAAATCCCGTGCCTTAAAGCCTCAGTTCAATGCCTAAGAGAAATCCATGAAGATTCAATCATGTTCAACAGTAATTCAAGGACTTGAGTACAAGTACCAGAATAAAAAACTCTATTTTTGTTAAGAGGCCTGGTTAGCTAAACTAGGAGACCATACTTTGCCACAAGCCATTTGCAGAACATTTTTGTTCATTTTGGCCAACTACTCCCCCAAACTGTAATGAATGTTATCTCAGACCAAGGCATTTTGAAGACGGGGATACAGAAGTATTGAGCTCAAACATTACTGGAGAGCCTGAATACTTTTGGCCTTTGCTCTTGGGTTCTCTGAAGTTGGCAGGTGTCAACTCCAAAGACTATGGGAAAGCTTTTCAGTAACCCTAGGCAGCTCCCTTGATTTACTATTTTTAATAGTATTAAATATCACAGATTATAGGCAGAGAATTAACAGAAAACAAAACCCAACCTAGACTAGCACCATAGCACCATGACCCAAGGGCTCAGTCCCACATAGTTTTTGTAGCAACTCTTAAAAACAAAAATACAAACTTAAGGCCAAAGCACCCCTCTTTGTGCCAAAGCTGGAGAACACAAGATGCAGCAGGTTCCTGCAGGAACACAACTGAGCTCAGTGAGAATTCATTGCACTGAGCACCTTGGATGAAGCCATCTACAGGAACATCCAAACTGTCATCACTGCCCTTCACAAACAAGCACCCTCAGACAAGGCATCCCTTCAGCTGAAGCTCCTGTCCCTCAGCCAGCAGCTGCACTGACTTCAGACATAAGGACCTGCATTATAACTACCCATAGGCAGCAGGAAACAAAGTGTGCATCTCATGCAGAGCCTGAAAGGCCCATTGTAATTATCCGCTCTCGGCCCTGTACATTGGACAAGACAAAAACAAAACCCACAGTTTTCTTTTGCTGGTAAGCCCTAAAAACACTGCCCACTATTTCTCATAAAGGACCTATATGTCCAGTGCTATCTCTGTCCATCCTAAGATGCAGCACTTGGGATAGGCTGTGGGGAAGGTTAATTCCCATAAAAATCAAATTTCACAGACAATGCCTGCAGGACAGAAAGAATACCACCATATTTTAGTCACACATGTTTCTTCCTGGCCTGAACATTGTTGCCCAATGGGACACCACAAAAAACAGTGACTGATCACCAAGTGCAGACAGGACTCAAGTGCAGGGAAAATCATTTAACCAATGCCAGCTGCCGTTTCTGCAAAGAGTATGTCAGTGCTCAGACATGATTAATGGTTTGGTTTAGCTTATGGCGAGGGTGGATGCTCTCCCAGCAGAGCACAGTGAGGATCCAATAGAGACATACTCCCAGTGAGCCTAGGAAAAAGAGGTGGGATGGGGGGAAGCTGGTGTTTTAAATTTTGGCTTTGTTGTAAACATCAAAATCTATTTTAATTGGCAATAAAAATTAAATTTCCCAGGTCAAGTCAGTTTTACGACTGACAGTAATTGCTAGTCTTTATCTCAACCCACAAGCTTTTTCACCTTATTTTCTGTCCCCACCCTGTTGAGGAGGGAGTGAGAAAGCAGCTGGGTGGGCGTCTGGCTGCAGACCAAGGTTAACCCACCACACCTCACCAAGCAAGCCAGATATTCTTTAGAAGAGTTAAAGCTTGAAGAATAACTTGGAGAACCATGACAATTAGAGCTCTTCCTGCAGCTCAGAGAGATGTGAAGCAAGCTGTAGGACTGAAAAACTGGAAGTCTAACCTCAAGATTTCCCTCCTTAAAAATCGAGACCTAGTTACATATTGTTATTTTTTCTGTTGCTTCCTGATTACAGAGAAAGAAAGGCTCAACCCCTAATGTGGCACCTCAATACATCACCCAACACTCAAGACCATGTCAGGATGAGAAAGTAAGCATGTTTCCAGCAGGTTAAAGTCATTAGCATGGCACAACAAGCAGCAGGACACCACTGAGGGCATTTCTCTTCCATGTTTTTCAAAATCATTTTCTTTCAGTCTGTATTTTAGCTTCTCTTTCGGAAAGCTTCACATGCAGCCCCTCTTCACACATCTCAGCGAAGACATGCAGGTCTGGTATTTTTCAGAGGTGCAGGGGACTTGCCCTGTTACTGTCCCAACAAGGGCACATGGCAGTTCTCTGCAGCTTTCCAGAGACTCCCTTCAAGCCAAAGTGGGAGGTTTGGTCCATACTCCAGCACCATAACGCTCCCTAAAAACTCTCCAGTCTATATTTGCCTGAAGTCAAGGAGAGAAGTGGAAAGAGGTAGCAGCTATTTCACATCCTCCTTTTCAGAAATGAAAACAAGAACTCCAAACAACCTTTTCTCCAGCACTTCCTGCTGAAGTTCTACCACAGAAAACAAATACCATTTATTGTTTAATATAATGGGTTGCAAACCTATGAAGTTACAGTGTTTTCTCACTCCCTGTTGTTCCTTGGGAGAATTAAAGGGATGAAATCAATCTGAAACTACAGAAAACTCAGAAATCTGTCCAGCTATGGCAAGCATATCCATCACCGCTATCCTCTGGCCATCCTGTGTCTGAATGTGGGTTCTCCCTGCCAGCTGAGAGTATGCAGAGCTCTGTCTAATTCAGGTTCCAGGAAGATTCTAAGAAAAATACTTACTTTTCACCTTACATAAGTTCACAGAATAATTCCTCTATTTTAGCAAGGCAGAGGGCACCACTACCCGTTGCCTCAACAAAGCAATTCCACATTGTTTCATGCAATTCTTCGGGTATTTATAGGTTATGTATCACCCTAAAGTATATATATATACAACATATACTTCAAAAATATTTTTGCTTTATTGACCCAAACCCAATGCTGATTTCAATTCAGTAAAAGTCTTCTAGTGGCGGACAAAAAAACCCAAAAAAGCCACAAATATACCACTACACATCTTTAAAAATGACAAGTGAAACATTTCTGAAATGTTTCTGTATTCTTCCACACCCACACTCCACACCTCAACAGCCAAGCTCTCTTTCAGTTTCTTTATGGCAGTCTGTAGTTGCCTTTTCACAAAAAAATAAAAATAAAGAAAATGTTGGATTCAGATGCAAACATCAAAGCCCTAAAAACACTCGAAATCAAATCTGCCATAGTTGCTTCAGAAACTGCGTGAGTCACGAAGACCTCAATACAACTGAATTATCAGGTTCTGTCAAAAACTTCACTGTCACTTAATGGATCACCATAAAACTGCATTTTAAGTCTTCCCACTTTCAGTAAACTAAGGCATTATGAATTATACAGGTGAAGAGCATGGTAAGTGTTCTAAAGGAACACTTAAATATTAAAAATAAGACAATTCCACCAATCCTTCCCCAGGAAAAAGATGTAGCACAGAATAACAACTTCCACGCTCCCACACCAGCCCTCACAGCCACTTATCTAAAAGTCACTGGGCCTGCAAACATGCAGAAATCATCCAAGTGATACCTGCAGACACCAAAGATGTTAAAAAAATACAGGGAAGTCAGTTGGTGAAGAGAAAGGCTACTATGAAGGGAGAGGAAACAGACAGGAAAAACAAAAACCAAAGCAAATTGATTTTCTATTTGAAAATAACAATGATTACAAATAAGTAAATCTGAAACAAATATTTTGCTTTTATGCTGCAAGCAGTGATCTAAAATTACTGACAGTTCAGGCACTGCTGCAATACAGGCTCAGTAAACAATGTTCAACTTCAATACAACAGCACTGTGCAAAAGCAAGAGGAGGCTGCTTGCCTCACTTCAGCAAGGAATATTCAGGTAGCAAAATGCAGAAACACATCACATCCACAATAAGGCGAGGGAAAAAAAAAAAAAGTTGCTAACTGGAGAGCTTAGAAAGTCAAATATTAGTTCTGAGGTGTTTGCTAAGTGAGGAGGGGCAGATCCAGAGACATGTGCTGTAGATCTTTACCTGTCTATGATTACAACTGCATTCCCGCTCAGAATCTGGGAAAAAGGAACTGTTCATTTTCTCCATGCTTTGATCCATCCACTCAAAATGAAACATCTTGATGCAAGGACCATCTCTCTAAACACTACAGATTGCTTCCCACAGGAGGAAGTGGCTCCTAGCCCTGATGGGAAGAAGTGCCAGACACTCCAGGAACAACCTGAACAGCCTGTGATTGCTATTGATCATATTGGTGGTGTATGGAATGTGGCAATGTGACATCTCTCCTCAGTGGAGCAGGCACTGCCATTTGCTTTGCAGTGTGTACCTACAAAGAGACAGAAAGTCTAGTGATTGTTCCAAGGTGACCTGGAGACAGGACTCTTGGGGTTCTAGTCCTGGTTTTGCTGCAGAGCTATAATGAAACCTTGTAAATCAAAATCACTGGCCCATTTTTCAACGCAATAGGAAAAATGAAGTTTTCCAAATTTCACTGGAGCACTTAAAGGAGTTATGACACAATGTACTATCACGTTTATTTAAACTTGCTTGGATGGTGCTTAAAATATATCCCTTACAGCTTCATCTGGTGTTGATCAGAAGACAAAGCTACACTAACTCATCCAAGCTGCAGCCTCACCCACTAAATACTATGCCATTGTTTGATCTTACTACTGTGAAGGATAGCTAGAGACCAAGGAGTCTACAAGTAAGGATTATTATACACAGAGGACAAATTCGTCTTGATGAATTGCAGAATAACTCATCTGAAGCAATAAATTTACATTGCTGTAGCAGGACAGAAGCTGCCTCTTGGTCCTCTACAATATCTTGAAAGGAAGAGAAAAGAAAGTCTATGAAACCTGAGAGACACTCCTTTCTGGGAAACAGAATATCTGCTCTCCCCTGCAGAGGAACAGGAGGGATCACAGTTCCCCTAAGCTGTCTGGGACAGGGGTTACACGATCACTAAAGAGTCACACTGCATGAAGCTCCTAAGCAAGAACAACACTCCCCTTCAGTCCAATGCATTCTGTGCTCTAAGTCAAGATCCCTTTCAACCTCAGCTGCAGGAACACTGCAGGCCATTAAAACGCAGAGAGCTGGCTGTCAAATGGGCACCCTGCAAGTGCTAAAGGGATTTTGGAAGTGAAGGCTGGCCAAAAGAAATGAGATATTGGTTTCACTACAGATCATAACATTTCTCACAGGCCGTTCTTTCTTTCAGGACTTACAAGTATCACTTGGCCCTTACAGAAACAGAACTGCCAAACGTTCTGCTAAAAATAATAAAAAATTTAAACCCTAAAATCAGTTAGTCCACACTGACACATGAAGTGCATTTTGCTTTTAAATGCGTTTAACCAAGAAGACATCAGATTGTAAGTTGCAAATTGCACACAGTATATAATGTAAGAGATAAACGTTATCTCTAGACCGTTTCACCTATTAGTAGTAGATAAGAAAGATCCTTTAAACCACAGCATAAATAAAAGCTGTTTACTTACAAGTTTTCTCCATACTCAAGAATCCAACCTACACCTGGATTGGAATTTCTTTCTACTAACATATAAAAAAGTTTTTATGTTAATGTGTCCATGGCACACTCCCGATGTAGGTCCCACAGGAGTCTGAAAGCATCAGAACCCAAAGCTGAATCTGGTTTCTTCTCCACCCTGCAGCCAGAGACCCAGAAAACATCAAAAGGCTTCTTGGAGAAGAAATATGAATGTAGTCAAAATAGCAAGTTTAGAATAACTTTCTGTGCAACTCAGCTGCATAACAGACAATGTTCTCTAATGGGAAAAGCATACTAGAAACAACTTTCCAGAAATAACATTGCCAGCAAAGATATATTAAGGGAAAGCGAACAGTAAGCAATAACCAGCCAATGCCTGGCAAACTTCATCGCCACTAAAACATTTATTTTCACTCCATGGTTTTTCCCCCCTTAAACACCCCAGTGACAAATAAATTATGAACATTACAGCTAATTTATTACTCAGCACTGCTGAGAATGGAGAGGGGAAAAAAGAGCAGTATTTTAAAGCTGATTCTTATTCTAGGAAAACAGATACTTTATTAAAAACAATAATAAATGGAAAAAACTGCGCTTGCAATTAGGTCAGTCCATGCCTAAGCCATTCACACCCTTCTGCTGTCAACCAAGCAAAACCTTTATCAACAGCTTCACCAACAGAATCAAGCTCTTAATCTCTGCCTCAGTTTCCCCACCTGTGCCACTTCTCTCACCCATCCCACTCAGACCGTGAATACTCAGAGGCAAATTCTATCGTGCAGCACAAAATAAAGCTCTGAAGCACTGCAGGATTCCCAAAACTGTCTTTAATGACACCCTCCATGCAGACCTCAACACTGACTCCAAGGAGAGTTTGCCTGGCTCTGTGCAACAGGAGCACAGTATTGTATTTGTCACACTTAATATAGGAGGGGAAGAGTTTGCACATCAAATCAACTTAAAAAACACGAGAACCAAATTCTCTCTTAACTCCTCAGATTCCTGGTGTTCAGCACACAGCATCCCTATTTCTGTTTGTTCCACCAAGATCCCTTTGATGATTAACTCTTGTGTTTATCTTTCATACTTTTTTCCCCTCTGAGGATGGAATTTCAAGATTTTCATTAATATCCCAAACCCCAGCAGCAATAAAACTGCACAGAAGGAGCCTGTCTCAGAGACCACATACGCACGCACACTCTCACCTGGACTCACACAGCGTATTTTTGCTGCAGACATGTTAAGAAGGCTTTTGCAGGCTGCAGTCAAACACTGCTGCACAGGCAAGGCTCTCCCTGGGAAGTTAAGCATGGCTCAAAAGTTTCATTCAGCAAAGCAAGAAACAATTTGTCATTCATTCCCATGCAAACACCAATGCACCCTCTTTGGGAGGGGCCAATTATTTTCCTTTCCATCCCATGCTCAGGCCACTCATCCTCTACTACTTGATAAAACACATGAATAGCTGCATTGAAAGCTGCAGCAAACAGAGACAGCTCAGTAAAGCTCTGTAAAAACAGCTCCCTGGAGCACACCACAGAGCTGGTTCCCAACACACTTCCCATATGCATCCCTTTTATCTAAAGAAGCCCATGACTTCGGCAGATGTTGGACACTTGCAAATAGGTCAGTTTGAACCAGAGTGAGTCAAGGCTAAAGGCAATGGAGAGAAATTAAATTGTGCTCCTGCTCCACAAACTGTGACAGTCAAACCAAGAGCTCTTCAACTTCTGCCCAAGCAATGATTTCACCACTGGCCAGGCAAAAGATTTGAATGGCAGGGTGATGAAATGCCTCCGCGATAAACCATCAGGAGCACTTGGAACGTTATTACCAGTAAAAATACTCCAAAATACAGTGCACATAGGAATTCCAGGGAGGGAAGACAATGGATAGGGAGAGAAGTGTTGCCAAGGTATGTGAATCAGCCTTATCGAAATCCTCATCGCTGCATGGCCAGCATGACTGATCACACTGCTGCATTCACCTGAAAGGCACAAGGCTACAGATCGAGAATGGATGTTCCAGCCTTTCCCTCCTGGTGCCATCTGCACCAGGAACACTCAGCTCTTTAATCCACTGCCCAACGCTGCAGGAGAGCAACCACGGCTGGATATCAGTTGGGCTTTTAAAAGTTGCTGCAAAAAACCCTGAGTAACTTCTGCAGCAGGAATGCCTGTAGACTACAAGAAGCATTTTCTCCACTGCCACTGCAGTTGCTGGGAAATTCAAGTTTCCAAAAGCACACAGGAGTAATTAGTTGAAGCCAAATAAACACATACACAAAACCTTGCAAGAATATGCAAATAATAGGGTGTATTCAGCAGCCCCAGAAATTAAGACAGCAGCACAGGCTTCCATTTGCATAAACTAGGCTGGATATGGCACCAAGTAATTCTGGAACATGTGCATTTTGCAAACAGCAAGCATAATAGACAAATATTTGGGAACGTGACATTGATAAAACACTCCCTGAAACTTCACATGAAGAACCTCAGAGACATCATGCTACTTAAACATAGACATCTACTGTTGGCATCCTGGGGTATTCTCACTGCTGAGTTCTGTGGGAAAAGAATTGGACTTCATATAGATTTTTATCAGCATTTATTATTTATAAAGCCCTGTTGGCAAGCAACAATGTTTTATGAACAACTAAAAGTGAATGATCTTTGCTTCAAAACCACATAATGAATGAATGTATACTTTGTACATATATTCAAGTGAGTTTATTGTACAGAGAACGTGGTAAAAAGGTTTTTTACATCTCTAAACAGAAATAACAATATCCACCTCTAAATGTACTCACATGAAAGCCTAGCAGGATCCAAACAGAGCTCTTCAATCACTCCTGAGAAACCCAGCCCCTGTCGTTTTCTTAACAAGCTGAGGTTTTGCCCTCATGGTCTCCCTGTGCAGACCAAGGCAGACAAAAACTGCGGAAACCAACTTGTCACTGTATAAGGCGAGAAAAGGTTTCTCTTCCTGAGTAACAAATAACTAGAGAAAGTCACAAATGTGGCCAAGAAAAGCATAAGTATGAATACAGTACTCCCTCACTGCTGACAGACTAAAATTAGTAGTTTATTCAACTGCCCAGAACTACATACTGCGCGTGTCCTACGCAGCATCTCCCTATTTGTCTGTCTTTCCCTTTGCTCTCCACTTTGTCTCGGCTGCTAATTTGTCCCTCGGGGAGCAGCCTGGCACAGCACCGCCGATCCCCATTCATCCCAGGAGCCTTAGTAAATGAATATCCACTTGCAGTTACACCTGAGCAACTCTGCAGTGCCTCCACTGATTTCACCCCATGACAGCACCTGAGAACAGCACCTGGCCCCACAGGACACACGGTCTGCAAAAACGATTAAGTCCTCCATGCTTTCTAACAAGCATCTTCCCTGCTCCTGCTGTGGCTCCCCTGCGGCACCTGTAAGCACGGCACTGGCCAGATTCGCTTTAAGCACAGATTTACCCTCGGAAGATAATTCCACATTTGCATCTGTTCATTGTATGAAGAGCTGCATGGTATTTGCAATGAAGGCAGATAAATTATACAGGGAACAGAAGAACACTTGCCCAGTGCAGCTGGGCCACTGCTTATGCATGCTGGGGATTGCTTTGAGTTCACTTTGCTTTTTTCTTCTCCCCCCTCCACTGACCAGTTGTCTGTCACTGTCTATGGGTTCAGCTGGCCACGGGGCACTGCTGTCATGCTGCTCAGGATACAGCCCTGGAGAAGGGCTGAGAGTAGAGACAACAGCGCTTCAGTCGAGTTCACCCCTTGGAGAAGGGAGAACTCCTGGAATCCAGCGGTGATTTCCAGCCGGTAGGGCTGGGATGTGTGACACTCCAAAGGAGCGAAAGGGAGCGAACACTCTACTCTGGTATAAAGCACACCCCAGGAGTTGGGGAAAACAGGAAAAGAAATGCTAAGCTGGTGGGAAGAGAGCAAGACAAAGGAGTTTGAGGGAAGAGCCACACAAGGGACTATTGCTGCTGATCCTACACTCAGACGCCGTAGTGAAGCTTGCCAATATACAGTTCTCTAACAGATCCATACATTTCCAGCACACCGGTGCCCACTGGGTGACATCACCCGTGGGCTCTTCCTCAGCTATTACTTTGAGGAAGGATTATCCCACACTCATTCACACTGACAGCTCATTTTGCAAGTACCTCATAGGAAACAATGTATTTACTTACTAAGGTGTTACTCACAAAAAAGGCACGTTCCTCTCAGGCTCCTACAGATTAAGTTCTACCCGCCTATACTCAAGTAGGGTAAAGAACTGCTAAATTTATCTCATCAGATCTGATGCAGTTTCCTTTAGAATTACAAATATGTTCCAAACTAAACTTATTCTTTGTTATATGGAGATGAATTCTAATTTCCATTTCATATTAGGAGGGAATATTAACCATGGTTAGTTTAGTCACACACCTTGAAAAATTATAGATCACGTTCAGTACAAATTTACATAAGTAGTTTGAGCACATGAGAGGAGAAATGCTAAATACTGAATACAAGTACCAAATGCAGAGATCTTGCATTTACTGTAGAATATATTATGTGTATGGCCTCAAAAAGCCTCAGAGATTATGAAGACATTTCTTTTCCATGGAAACTATAATTCCCAAATCCACCAAGCTATTTTGAGAAATTTAAATCAACTATACACTTACATCTGCTGGAAACAGAACATTTCCACAGGCTGTACGCTCCAAGGCACAAGCACAGCCGTATGGACATCTTCCCAACTCTTCTACTACACTTCTGCCTCTGACACCCCATCTCACTATGCAGATTTAGCGCTGAAGTCTTATTTTGGCTGCTCTGTACCCAACACCGGACTTACGGGGCTGCTGCGCTCAGCACCGCTGCATCACTTGAGAGGATGAGCAAAACCAGTAACGAAGCAAATGCCCCACTAGAATGCCTCGGTATCTATTCAGTGTGAAGCGGGAAGACTGGCGCTGGAGCCGAGCGCCTGCCTGGCCGGCCGGGGAACCCGCAGCGGCGCCAGCCCGCACGACCGCGCACCGGGCGCTCGGGAGTCCCGGC